>JARDWC010000219.1:295000-338789 GCA_029032895.1 Troides oblongomaculatus
GCGGTAATTTCACTACCTACAGCATACTTCAAGCTTGAAGAATGTGACGCTGGTTAGGATGAGTACACTGCACCATGCACCCATTATTACACGAAATGTTGTCTTGTTACCGCGGTAATTTCACTAGCTACAGCATACTTCAAGCTTGAAGAATGTGACGCTGGTTAGGATGAGTACACTGCACCATGCACCCATTATTACACGAAATGTTGTCTTGTTACCGCGGTAATTTCACTACCTACAGCATACTTCAAGCTTGAAGAATGTGACGCTGGTTAGGATGAGTACACTGCACCATGCACCCATTATTACACGAAATGTTGTCTTGTTACCGCGGTAATTTCACTAGCTACAGCATACTTCAAACTTGAAGAATGTGACGCTGGTTAGGATGAGTACACTGTACCATGCACCCATTATTACACGAAATGTTGTCTTGTTACCGCGGTAATTTCACTACCTACAGCATACTTCAAGCTTGAAGAATGTGACGCTGGTTAGGATGAGTACACTGCACCATGCACCCATTATTACACGAAATGTTGTCTTGTTACTGTGGTAATTTCAGTAGGTATAAAGCATTTCACTGGTAGACAGTAACATAGATCCACCATCAGCCGATAGATGTCCACTGCTGGGCATAGGTTCCCACATCGAACGACTAGGGATTCATATGAGCGGTTTCGGCTCCTAGTATATGTAGGCCTGCCCAGCAGTGGACGTCTGTCGATCGGTGCCCAGCCGCCGGATACTAGACGCCGTCGTTTATACTGGTTCTAATGTAAGGATGACCATGGATTCTACCATCGGGCAGTAGTGTCCAAACACCGGTTTGAAAGACGTTGTGTAAATAAACTATATATATATATATATATATATGTATATATTCTCCTCAAGGCACAGTATTGAATGATGGAAAGTTGTTTACTCGCGTTTGCGCAACGTTTCGTTGAACCTATACCGTGATGCAATTTGATCAGCAATGCCAGTTGTTGTCAACCTTTTTTATTTATGGTGCCCATTAAAAAAAACATCACAACATGACAATATAATATAATTATACAATAATTACATAAAAAAAAAGATGAAACGAGCGGAACGTTCACCTGATAATAAGTGATATAGATATATACACCATATTCCGCTCATCATTTGCGACGTAAGATGTCACAATTACACTAGCTACAGCACCCTTCAAACCGGAACACAGTACTGTTTGTCGGCTGCAATGGTATGTACCATGATACGTAGGTACGTAGACGGTCTGCAGCAACAGAGACCTACCACCAATAATAACTACAGCGCCCTTCAAACCCGATCACAGTACTATCTGTCGGCTGCAACAGGCGCTGCGGTGGTACCTACCTAGACGGTCTGCAGCAACAGAGACCTAACACCATTAATAGCTACAGCGCCCTTCAAACCGGATCACAGTACTGTCTGTCGGCTGCAACAGGCGCTGCGGTGGTACCTACCTAGACGGTCTGCAGCAACAGAGACCTAACACCAATAATAGCTACAGCGCCCTTCAAACCGGATCACAGTACTGTTTGTCGGCTGCATCAGGCGCTGCGGTGGTACCTACCTAGACGGTATGCACCAACCGAGACCCACCACCAATAATAACTACAGCGCCCTTCAAACCCGATCTCAGTACTATCTGTCGGCTGCATCAGGCGCTGCGGTGGTACCTACCTAGACGGTCTGCAGCAACAGAGACCTAACACCAATAATAGCTACAGCGCCCTTCAAACCGGATCACAGTACTGTTTGTCGGCTGCATCAGGCGCTGCGGTGGTACCTACCTAGACGGTCTGCACCAACCGAGACCCACCACCAATAATAACTACAGCGCCCTTCAAACCGGATCACAGTACTGTTTGTCGGCTGCATCAGGCGCTGCGGTGGTACCTACCTAGACGGTCTGCACCAACCGAGACCCACCACCAATAATAACTACAGTGCCCTTCAAACCCGATCACAGTACTATCTGTCGGCTGCAACAGGCGCTGCGGTGGTACCTACCTAGACGGTCTGCAGCAACAGAGACACTACCACCATTAACAGCTACAGCGCCCTTCACACCGGATCACAGTACTGTCTGTCATCTGCAACAGGCGCTGCGGTGGTACCTACCTAGACGGTCTGCACCAACCGAGACCCACCACCAATAATAACTACAGCGCCCTTCAAACCCGATCACAGTACTATCTGTCGGCTGCATCAGGCGCTGCGGTGGTACCTACCTAGACGGTCTGCAGCAACAGAGACACTACCACCATTAACAGCTACAGCGCCCTTCACACCGGATCACAGTACTGTCTGTCATCTGCAACAGGCGCTGCGGTGGTACCTACCTAGACGGTCTGCAGCAACAGAGACCTAACACCAATAATAGCTACAGCGCCCTTCAAACCGGATCACAGTACTGTTTGTCGGCTGCATCAGGCGCTGCGGTGGTACCTACCTAGACGGTCTGCACCAACCGAGACCCACCACCAATAATAACTACAGCGCCCTTCAAACCGGATCACAGTACTGTTTGTCGGCTGCATCAGGCGCTGCGGTGGTACCTACCTAGACGGTCTGCACCAACCGAGACCCACCACCAATAATAACTACAGCGCCCTTCAAACCCGATCACAGTACTATCTGTCGGCTGCAACAGGCGCTGCGGTGGTACCTACCTAGACGGTCTGCACCAACAGAGACACTACCACCATTAACAGCTACAGCGCCCTTCACACCGGATCACAGTACTGTCTGTCATCTGCAACAGGCGCTGCGGTGGTACCTACCTAGACGGTCTGCACCAACCGAGACCTACCACCAATAATAACTACAGCGCCCTTCAAACCCGATCATAGTACTATCTGTCGGCTGCAACAGGCGCTGCGGTGGTACCTACCTAGACGGTCTGCAGCAACAGAGACCTAACACCAATAATAGCTACAGCGCCCTTCAAACCGGATCACAGTACTGTCTGTCAGCTGCATCAGGCGCTGCGGTGGTACCTACCTAGACGGTCTGCACCAACCGAAACCTACCACCAATAATAACTACAGCGCCCTTCAAACCCGATCACAGTACTGTCTGTCGGCTGCAACAGGCGCTGCGGTGGTACCTACCTAGACGGTCTGCAGCAACAGAGGCTCACCATCAGTGACGGTGACTACAGCAGGTTGAATATAGCTGGTATATAGTGAGAGGTACCACCATCAGATATTTATAACCTTAACTTTTTTTTTTTTTTTTCGGGTGATGTTGCTGTTAGTGCAGTCGACGACTGTTGCAGCTTCAACAGTTTCCGCCATCACCAGCTCATCAGACATTTCGCATTCTACCCACATTTTGTTTAATACAACGAAATTATTTGAATTACGCATTACGCTCGCTTCGATCTGTTAACCGGGGAAATCCCTTTTTAATTGCGTAAGATATAAGGAGCGCGAGCTCTTTCACTACGACGTATCAGTACGTCACGCCCGGAGAACTTACGAAACTATACGTCCCATCCGTTCCAGAGCGCCTTATGTCCTTCCCATATTCGTATTATACGTCCCGTTCGGTTAACAAGCTAAAACAATGTGGTGCAGTGTATATCATCCTACGTTCAAAAATCGAATGATGGTATAGCTAGTGAAATTACTACGGTAGGTATATTTCACATTTTTGTCATAATGTTAACCGGGGAATTCCCCTTTATAACAGGCGCGAGCTCTCTCACTAGGACGTGTCAGTACATCATCCCGTTCCAGGGCGCAACATGTACATGTATCTCATTGACGTATTTACATGTCCTACCCGTACTCGCTATTGTTTCCGTTTGACGTATTTGTACGTCCCGCTCGGTTAACAAGCTAAAACGACTACAATGTGGTGCTGTGTATATCATCCTAACTACGTTCACAAATCGAATGGTGGTATAGCTAGTGAAATTACTGCGGTAGTCATATTTCACATTTTTTGTCCTAATGTTAACCGGGGAATTCCCCTTTATAACAGGCGCGAGCTCTCTCACTAGGACGTGTCAGTACATCATCCCGTTCCAAGGCGCAACATGTATCTCATTGACGTATTTACATGTCCTACCCGTACTCGCTATTGTTTCCGTTTGACGTATTTGTACGTCCCGCTCGGTTAACAAGCTAAAACGACTACAATGTGGTGCAGTGTATATTCATCCTAACTACGTTCACAAATCGAATGGTTATGGCAAGTGAAATTACTGCGGTAGTTATATTTCACATTGTCTTAATGTTAATCGGGGAATTCCCTTTTATAAAAGGCGCGAATTCTTTATCTCAGACATGTGAGTACGTCACGCTCGTTCCAAGGTGCAAAAAATATTTCACAAACGTATTTATGTTCTACCCGCATTCGCTATCGTTTCCGTTTGACGTATTTATACGTCACGCTCGGTTATCAGGTTAAAAGCGTCTCTATAAACAGTAATGTTCGCATACTATTGAGCGAATGAGTTATGTGCTGCGGGTACGATATCAACGTCACGCTAGTTAGGATGTTTACACAACATTACACTCGCTACGAGTACACCCTCTAGATATAGTAATTCTTGCTTATTGCATTCATCGATCTCTTAAGAACTTCTTAGTAGATTATCTTACTGTACATTGAGATTTTTGAAGATAAAGAGTGTCTGGCGGCAGATTTATATTTTAAAAAACGAATATCTCAATAAGTTATAAACAGTGCGGGGGGAAGGTTGTGTCATTAGAATCACCGATCGTGCGGATTTCTTAGTCGCGATGTCGCAGTGGTGCAGTGGTGCAGTGGTGCAGTGGTCGGGTGAGCATCGCGCGTTCGCTATTGGAGCATTTTTCAAGAGTAACGATTCTTACGTACTCGCTCCGACAGCCGACAGTTTTGTTCACATTTCAATATTCGACGGATAGGCGATGGGCCGAGTGTGAATTTAATTCGTTCGTGGGTGGAGAGGTTCCGCGCAACTGCTTCGGCTATGAACACACCACGGCCAGGACCTAGTCGATCGTCAAGGACCCCCGAACACATTGAACTGGTTGCACTGGAACGCAGTTTACGTGAAAATGCACGACTTTCGGTACGGAAAAGGGCAGCATCACTGGGACTTCCAAGAGCATGCGTGCATGAAATTTTGAAAAAAGATATGCAGTTTCATCCTTTTAAAATTGAAATAATTCAAGAATTGAAAAAAGAATGACTTTGCGTCACGCAAATGTTTTTGTGAAACCATGTTGGAGCGTTTTCGCACTGTGAATTCCATTTTTTGGAGCGACGAGGCTCATTTTCATTTAAACGGACACGTAAACAAGAACAACACAAAATTGCCGTTACTGGGCTCTAAGAACTCGCAATCCTCGACTGAAGCACCAAAAACCATTACATTGCCCAAGGGTAACTGTTTGGTGCGCTTTATCCACGAATGGGATAATCGGACCATTTGTTTTTGAAAATGCGCGGGGCCAAGCGACGAATGTCAATGGTGAGAATTATCGGCTCATGATTTCGAAATTCTTTTTGCCGAACCTGCGAGCTCGTTCATCAATCTCATCACACACGTGGTTTCAACAGGATGCGAATAATGGTGTTCGTAGAATAATAATAAAAAGGGAGAGGTTGAATAATGGTGTTCGTAAAATAATAATAAACAGGGAGAGGTTGAATAATGGTGTTCGTAGAATAATAATAAAAAGGGAGAGGTTGAATAATGGTGTTCGTAGAATAATAATAATAAGGGAGAGGTTGAATAATGGTGTTCGTAGAATAATAAGAAAAAGGGAAAGGTTGAATAATGGTGTTCGTAGAATAATAATAATAATAAGGGAGAGGTTGAATAATGGTGTTCGTAGAATAATAAGAAAAAGGGAGAGGTTGAATAATGGTGTTCGTAGAATAATAAGAAAAAGGGAAAGGTTGAATAATGGTGTTCGTAGAATAATAATAATAATAAGGGAGAGGTTGAATAATGGTGTTCGTAGAATAATAATAAAAAGGGAGAGGTTGAATAATGGTGTTCGTAAAATAATAATAAACAGGGAGAGGTTGAATAATGGTGTTCGTAGAATAATAATAAAAAGGGAGAGGTTGAATAATGGTGTTCGTAGAATAATAATAATAAGGGAGAGGTTGAATAATGGTGTTCGTAGAATAATAAGAAAAAGGGAAAGGTTGAATAATGGTGTTCGTAGAATAATAATAATAATAAGGGAGAGGTTGAATAATGGTGTTCGTAGAATAATAAGAAAAAGGGAGAGGTTGAATAATGGTGTTCGTAGAATAATAATAATAATAAGGGAGAGGTTGAATAATGGTGTTCGTAGAATAATAATAAAAAGGGAGAGGTTGAATAATGGTGTTCGTAGAATAATAAGAAAAAGGGAAAGGTTGAATAATGGTGTTCGTAGAATAATAATAATAATAAGGGAGAGGTTGAATAATGGTGTTCGTAGAATAATAAGAAAAAGGGAGAGGTTGAATAATGGTGTTCGTAGAATAATAATAAAAAGGGAGAGGTTGAATAATGGTGTTCGTAGAATAATAATAAAAAGGGAGACGTTGAATAATGGTGTTCGTAGAATAATAATAAAAAGGGAGAGGTTGAATAATGGTGTTCGTAGAATAATAATAAAAAGGGAGAGGTTGAATAATGGTGTTCGTAGAATAATAATAAAAAGGGAGAGGTTGAATAATGGTGTTCGTAGAATAATAATAATAATAAGGGAGAGGTTGAATAATGGTGTTCGTAGAATAATAATAAAAAGGGAGAGGTTGAATAATGGTGTTCGTAGAATAATAATAAAAAGGGAGAGGTTGAATAATGGTGTTCGTAGAATAATAATAAAAAGGAAGAGAGGTTGAATAATGGTGTTCGTAGAATAATAATAAAAAGGGAGAGGTTGAATAATGGTGTTCGTAGAATAATAAGAAAAAGGGAGAGGTTGAATAATGGTGTTCGTAGAATAATAATAAAAAGGGAGAGGTTGAATAATGGTGTTCGTAGAATAATAATAAAAAGGGAGACGTTGAATAATGGTGTTCGTAGAATAATAATAAAAAGGGAGACGTTGAATAATGGTGTTCGTAGAATAATAATAAAAAGGGAGAGGTTGAATAATGGTGTTCGTAGAATAATAATAAAAAGGGAGAGGTTGAATAATGGTGTTCGTAGAATAATAATAATAATAAGGGAGAGGTTGAATAATGGTGTTCGTAGAATAATAATAAAAAGGGAGAGGTTGAATAATGGTGTTCGTAGAATAATAATAAAAAGGGAGAGGTTGAATAATGGTGTTCGTAGAATAATAATAAAAAGGAAGAGAGGTTGAATAATGGTGTTCGTAGAATAATAATAAAAAGGGAGAGGTTGAATAATGGTGTTCGTAGAATAATAATAAAAAGGGAGAGGTTGAATAATGGTGTTCGTAGAATAATAATAAAAAGGGAGAGGTTGAATAATGGTGTTCGTAGAATAATAATAAAAAGGGAGAGGTTGAATAATGGTGTTCGTAGAATAATAATAATAAGGAAGAGAGGTTGAATAATGGTGTTCGTAGAATAATAATAAAAAGGGAGAGGTTGAATAATGGTGTTCGTAGAATAATAATAAAAAGGGAGAGGTTGAATAATGGTGTTCGTAGAATAATAATAATAAGGAAGAGAGGTTGAATAATGGTGTTCGTAGAATAATAATAAAAAGGGAGAGGTTGAATAATGGTGTTCGTAGAATAATAATAAAAAGGGAGAGGTTGAATAATGGTGTTCGTAGAATAATAATAAAAAGGGAGAGGTTGAATAATGGTGTTCGTAGAATAATAAGAAAAAGGGAAAGGTTGAATAATGGTGTTCGTAGAATAATAATAATAATATAGGAGAGGTTGAATAATGGTGTTCGTAGAATAATAAGAAAAAGGGAGAGGTTGAATAATGGTGTTCGTAGAATAATAATAAAAAGGGAGAGGTTGAATAATGGTGTTCGTAGAATAATAATAAAAAGGGAGACGTTGAATAATGGTGTTCGTAGAATAATAATAAAAAGGGAGAGGTTGAATAATGGTGTTCGTAGAATAATAATAAAAAGGGAGAGGTTGAATAATGGTGTTCGTAGAATAATAATAAAAAGGGAGAGGTTGAATAATGGTGTTCGTAGAATAATAATAATAATAAGGGAGAGGTTGAATAATGGTGTTCGTAGAATAATAAGAAAAAGGGAGAGGTTGAATAATGGTGTTCGTAGAATAATAATAAAAAGGGAGAGGTTGAATAATGGTGTTCGTAGAATAATAATAAAAAGGAAGAGAGGTTGAATAATGGTGTTCGTAGAATAATAATAAAAAGGGAGAGGTTGAATAATGGTGTTCGTAGAATAATAATAAAAAGGGAGTGGTTGAATAATGGTGTTCGTAGAATAATAATAAAAAGGGAGAGGTTGAATAATGGTGTTCGTAGAATAATAATAAAAAGGGAGAGGTTGAATAATGGTGTTCGTAGAATAATAATAATAAGGAAGAGAGGTTGAATAATGATGTTCGTAGAATAATAATAAAAAGGGAGAGGTTGAATAATGGTGTTCGTAGAATAATAATAAAAAGGGAGAGGTTGAATAATGGTGTTCGTAGAATAATAATAATAAGGAAGAGAGGTTGAATAATGGTGTTCGTAGAATAATAATAAAAAGGGAGAGGTTGAATAATTGTGTTCGTAGTTTAATAATAAAAAGGGAGAGGTTGAATAATGGTGTTCGTAGAATAATAATAAAAAGGGAGAGGTTGAATAATGGTGTTCGTAGAATAATAATAAAAAGGGAGAGGTTGAATAATGGTGTTCGTAGAATAATAATAAAAAGGGAGAGGTTGAATAATGGTGTTCGTAGAATAATAATAAAAAGGGAGAGGTTGAATAATGGTGTTCGTAGAATAATAATAATAAGGAAGAGAGGTTGAATAATGGTGTTCGTAGAATAATAATAAAAAGGGAGAGGTTGAATAATGGTGTTCGTAGAATAATAATAAAAAGGAAGGGAAGTTGAATGTTGGTCTTCATAGAATAATAATAATAAGGAAGGTGAAGGATAGTCTGTGTAGAATAATAATAAAAAGGAAGGGATGTTGAATGTTGGTCTTCATAGAATAATAATAATAAGGAAGGTGAAGGATAGTCTGTGTAGAATAATAATAAAAAGGGAGAGGTTGAATAATGGTGTTCGTAGAATAATAATAAAAAGGGAGAGGTTGAATAATGGTGTTCGTAGAATAATAATAATAATAAGGGAGAGGTTGAATAATAGTGTTCGTAGAATAATAAGAAAAAGGGAGAGGTTGAATAATGGTGTTCGTAGAATAATAATAAAAAGGGAGAGGTTGAATAATGGTGTTCGTAGAATAATAATAAAAAGGAAGAGAGGTTGAATAATGGTGTTCGTAGAATAATAATAAAAAGGGAGAGGTTGAATAATGGTGTTCGTAGAATAATAATAAAAAGGGAGAGGTTGAATAATGGTGTTCGTAGAATAATAATAAAAAGGGAGAGGTTGAATAATGGTGTTCGTAGAATAATAATAAAAAGGGAGAGGTTGAATAATGGTGTTCGTAGAATAATAATAATAAGGGAGAGGTTGAATAATGGTGTTCATAGAATAATAAGAAAAAGGGAGAGGTTGAATAATGGTGTTCGTAGAATAATAATAAAAAGGGAGAGGTTGAATAATGGTGTTCGTAGAATAATAATAAAAAGGAAGAGAGGTTGAATAATGGTGTTCGTAGAATAATAATAAAAAGGGAGAGGTTGAATAATGGTGTTCGTAGAATAATAATAAAAAGGGAGAGGTTGAATAATGGTGTTCGTAGAATAATAATAATAAGGAAGAGAGGTTGAATAATGGTGTTCGTAGAATAATAATAAAAAGGGAGAGGTTGAATAATGGTGTTCGTAGAATAATAATAATAAGGGAGAGGTTGAATAATGGTGTTCGTAGAATAATAAGAAAAAGGGAGAGGTTGAATAATGGTGTTCGTAGAATAATAATAAAAAGGGAGAGGTTGAATAATGGTGTTCGTAGAATAATAATAAAAAGGAAGAGAGGTTGAATAATGGTGTTCGTAGAATAATAATAAAAAGGGAGAGGTTGAATAATGGTGTTCGTAGAATAATAATAAAAAGGGAGAGGTTGAATAATGGTGTTCGTAGAATAATAATAAAAAGGGAGAGGTTGAATAATGGTGTTCGTAGAATAATAATAATAAGGAAGAGAGGTTGAATAATGGTGTTCGTAGAATAATAATAAAAAGGGAGAGGTTGAATAATGGTGTTCGTAGAATAATAATAAAAAGGAAGGGATGTTGAATGTTGGTCTTCATAGAATAATAATAATAAGGAAGGTGAAGGATAGTCTGTGTAGAATAATAATAAAAAGGAAGGGATGTTGAATGTTGGTCTTCATAGAATAATAATAATAAGGAAGGTGAAGGATAGTCTGTGTAGAATAATAATAAAAAGGAAGGGATGTTGAATGTTGGTCTTCATAGAATAATAATAATAAGGAAGGTGAAGGATAGTCTGTGTAGAATAATAATAAAAAGGAAGGGATGTTGAATGTTGGTCTTCATAGAATAATAATAATAAGGAAGGTGAAGGATAGTCTGTGTAGAATAATAATAAAAAGGAAGGGAAGTTGAATGTTGGTCTTCATAGAATAATAATAATAAGGAAGGTGAAGGATAGTCTGTGTAGAATAATAATAAAAAGGAAGGGATGTTGAATGTTGGTCTTCATAGAATAATAATAATAAGGAAGGTGAAGGATAGTCTGTGTAGAATAATAATAAAAAGGAAGGGAAGTTGAATGTTGGTCTTCATAGAATAATAATAAAATTTATTCTCCCAAGTAACCTGGCAATACTTTAATGATCAAACAGCGAAATTAGAAAAAAAACACGTTGAGAAAAATTGCAACCCTTAATTTTTTTTTAAATTTAAGCTACGTGACGAGCGCGACGTTCACCTGATGGTAAGTGATACTCTCATCAATAACGTAACGCTAGGTAGGATGATATACCGTCCCAGTGAGAGGCACGTCGAGAGAGCCCTATCAGTGATAGCTATTGATCCTTCAAACCGGATCACAGTAATATTTGCACAGTATCGTCTGTCGGCTGCAACAGGCGCTGCGGCGGTACCTACCTAGACGGTCTGCAGCAACAGAGACACTACCACCAGTAATAGCTACAGCGCCCTTCAAACCGGATCACAGTAATATTTGCACAGTATCGTCTGTCGGCTGCAACACGCGCTGCGGCGGTACCTACCTAGACGGTCTGTACCATCAACGACCTACCACCAGTAACAGCTGCAGCGCCTTTCAAACCGGATCACAGTAATGTCCATACATTGCTGTCCGTCGGCTGCAACACGCGCTGCGGCGGTACCTACCTAGACGGTCTGTACCATCAACGACCTTACCACCAGTAACAGCTACAGCGCCCTTCAAACCGGATCACAGTAATATTTGCACAGTAACGTCTGTCGGCTGCAACAGGCGCTGCGGCGGTACCTACCTAGACGGTCTGCAGCAACAGAGACACTACCACCAGTAATAGCTATAAAGTCCTTCAAACCGGATCACGGTAATGTCTGCACAGTATTGTCTATCGGCTGCAACACGCGCTGCGGCGGTACCTACCTACACGGTCTGTACCATCAACGACCTACCACCAGTAATAGCTATTGGTCCTTCAAACCGGATCACAGTAATATTTGCACAGTAACGTCTGTCGGCTGCAACAGGCGCTGCGGCGGTACCTACCTAGACGGTCTGTACCATCAACGACCTACCACCAGTAACAGCTACAGCGCCCTTCAAACCGGATCACAGTAATGTCCATACATTGCTGTCCGTCGGCTGCAACACGCGCTGCGGCGGTACCTACCTAGACGGTCTGCAGCAGCAACATACTACCACCAGTAACCAGACATGGAAAATAAAAGGGTGGGGGAGCCGCCGATGAATACGTAAACAAAGATGACCTACGGCAATTCCGAACCGCAACTGCGCAGATGTCGGAATCGGCCCCGGTGACCTTGAAACACTAAAATGTCGCTCCAACTGTTATCGCATCAACAGACACACCGTAACACGAGCTATCACACTTAACACGTTCCATCACGGTTCGCAAAACAAACGTGATATATATATACAAATTATCACACGTCAACTGTACAGAGTTGTATGAAACTGATTTCTCATACAAATCTGCTCTCAATTTTTCTTTACAACAAAATGGCGGTAAATCCAATTGGATATGTAAATATGGCTTATCGGTATATACTTTGGTTATGTACAATCATGAATTAATGATAATGATAATGATAACCCTCGGGATGCCGGGTGCGATGTAAACAAAAACCGAGACAGCCGCATTGTAAACTTGTATACACAGTTGAAGCGTTCACGGAACTATTCCAGAAGCTTCCATCGGGAGCGTTGGAGCACTGAAAGCTGATAAATTCGATATATGTGGAGGTTACCTTTCTTAGGCAGGCCCCTCCCATGGCCATTTCTAGGACGTCGGCTGTTCTTCCAACTTCTGTATTTAGGTAACGGAGTCACCGCGCCGACCGCCTCCTTGCTGTTGCTCCTGCCGTATTTCTTGTTTTTGCGCTTGATCCGCCCTGAATGGGAGCCGGCGGCGTCGCCAGCGCCTCCGTCGGCGTCCGCCTTATCACTCTCGTCCACCGCCACGTTTTCCGTGTCGGAAGCGATGCGGTCGACTTCCATTGCTAACCGGCTACGAGTTTACCGTGTCTCTGCGGATAGTTCGTACGCGATTGTACCGTTTCACTGTTACAGAACACGTCGAAGGGCTTTTATAACGACCATCAAATGGTGGGAACGAGCGGGGTTTATTACACGTATTCGGTGTTATGTATGCACTTGTGCGTATTTGTTTTGAGAGCTCGACCGACGCGAAGATAGCAGAATAACACGATGAAATAATAATACGCGGGCTGCCAACATGGCGACATGAAACGTTGCGGAACTAGTGTCAACTTCGAGCGCACACTAACGTTCAGTCTGTTGACGATTAATAATAAATTTCTTATACAAAAAATAAGATAAATAAAAAAATTGTATTAATACTTATTATTATTTAAAATGTACTCCTTTGTGTAATTATTTTTAAACACAATTTGAATAAAATCACAGAACTTAAATTGTTTAACGTTAAAATGTTTTTTTTTTGTTATTCAATATTTAACATACTTATAAATATTTTATTAATTAACTTTACCTAATTATACATTCGTTAAAAATTCGGTGGCTGTAAAGAGTTCTGCTCGAAATCTTTCAGAGCATAAATCAGACTAACCTGCACACGGTGCACTCTCCTAAACAAAGTCTCTGATCTGTCACTAACCTGCAATGAGGCTGCCTGCCTTAGGCTCAACTCTCTACAATAATTCTTGAGGAAGACTTATACCAAGCAATGAGCGCTATCCGGCCAATAAGAGGAAATTTTCGATTTTGATTTAATGTACTGATGAAAATTTATGTTAAAAATTTTTTAAAATCTCTATTTTAATCTATTATGAATTTTTTCTAAAGATATTTTATGTAAGAATTAACATGTTTCTTCATAAATATAAATTATTAAAAAAACTTTGGCCCAACTTCATACTATCTGTAGAAATATCGCACGTTGATTACATTGTCTGTAGGGACTGCCAACCTAACGATAAAATAAAGTATGAAATATAATATTATTGTACATAGATACACAAAACAAAATTACCTAATTATGAACGCACTGTTATATCACTTACGAAGAGAATTATTTTATTGTTAATCGTTGTGACTAACATTTTATCTAGTAACAATCGAAGTGTTAACTTGTCCTTTATATTACCTAGTGCGTGTTAATATTTACAAAATGAAGAGGCGTAAAACAAATGTTTTGATGAAAAAGTTAGAAATGCTCAACACCCAAGACTACAGCGATGACATAAGTTGGTCATCGAGCGATAACAGTGATTGTGAAAATAAATCTAACAATACAAGTCTAGGTTCAATTTCGAATTCACATAGAAAGGCGAAACGTAAGAAAAAATTTCATACAAATCTATCCAGTCTAGACGTAAGTGTAATAAACCCATCAGACACTAAAAACCAGACAAGTAATGATAAATCGCCAATTAGTTCGAAATATAGTAAAGATGTTTCAGTCTCACAAAGTCCTCTATTAAAACCAAAATTGTTAGCTTATAAAAATGATATTAACATACCTAATACACCAATATTAAATAATAAGATAGTAAATAACAGACCGGAAAACAAAAGTCCTATTTTGGTTCTTAAGCACCGATCAATTGCTGTATCCTCTAATGTAAAAAAGAAATTATTATATGAAATTGATAGAAATGCCCAAAAGGGATGTAATACTGATGATATTTTTAACAAAAATCTTGAATCAAACAATCATACTATACAAGTGGAAAAAGAGAATGAGCCAAACATTGAAACTGTGTTGAATAGAACTGGAAGTTCAAGCAGTGAGTCTTCATTAAAAGTTTCAGGAGTGATGGGCAAACACGTAACTAAGTTAGATTTAATGAAAAAAGTACAATCATATTTTGATAGTCATTTCAGTTCAGATGGCACATCGCAACATTCCATTAGCGAATGTGAAACAGTTACGCGGCAGAACACACCAAAATCGAGTGACGATTACGAAATATCTAATTCCTTATCTCAAACCAAATGTATGCAAGTAACCCGCGAACATGATGACTGCATAAAAAATAATGAGACCGGCTTGGAAAAGAGAAAGAAGATTAAATATAAAAAAGATGGTATGGCTTACAGACTTAATAACCTATTAAAGAAACAAGACTGTAATATATCTTTGTGGCAACACGAGAAGTACTTAGCGAGCAATTCGAATTTCATCATACCCAAAAGTGAATACACGGGATTCAGAATTAAAAGAGTAACATTCAAATATAACTGCTACTTAATCGAGGGTAGAGATCTGAACGATGATGATTATCTGTTATTAATTAACGCATGCTACGTGAACAGTACTTGCGTTGTGGCTCCCGATCACATGTTAAAGTTATACGAACCTTATAATGGTATAAATTTAAATGATATAAGTAAAGTTATTGTTAACGTTTGTAAGTTTGAATGTGTACCGATCAAAATGTGATCGTTGTGATAAATAAAGGTATACTCCGTTGCTATAGCTTTCTTTATTGGTTTTACTGTAGTGTAATATATAAGCTATATGTTGAGGAGCTGAGTCCGATGAAGCCACTATAGTTTTCAATAAAACTCCGGCAAGAACAACACCATAAAAAAAAAAAAATTTGCTGAATAGTATGTCTCCGTTAAACCCATTGGATACATGCAATGGGCGACCCATCAATATGTAGAGCTTCGGGTAGTTCTATGTTCAGGGACATCAATCCATTAATGATGATGATAAAGTCTGTATTGCTACAGACCCCCTAGATACTGCCAGATGTTCACCTGTTGGTAAATGATACTCCTGGGCATATACACGGCTTGTCTCTCGAGACATATGATGTTGAGTCCCGTTATCTCCAGTAATTTCATTAGCTACACCACCCTTCAACTTGGAACACAGTAATGTTTGCACAGTGCTCTCTGTCGGCTGCAATGGTACTCCGTCATGAGACAGTTACCACCAGTAAATATTTTTTTAATTATTTATTTAATTTCATATGAATCCTACAATGTACGTTCAAAGCATCCTTTCTACTGAACGTCTTCCCACATGTGGAACACATGTGAGGCTGATGTCCACTGTGGGTCGCTTCGTGGTTTGTACACTGTATCTTCTGCGCAAAGGATTTGTTGCATACTCCACAGATGTAAGCCTTCAGACCACTGTGGATGAGACAATGTCTGTCCAATGAGCTCTTTTTGGTGAACCTGGAGACAAACATCATGCTACAGTAAGCAGAACCTTGAAATTGTAATTACACCTATATCCATTCTATAGTAAGAGTTACATCATCACCATCAGGTCAAAAGGAAAGTCAACGAGGATATCACAGGTGGCAGGTCTTTGTTGCTGGAGAACATTTAGGTACCAGAACAGCTCCTATTACAAACAGTACCATGATATGGTTTGAAGGGCACTGTTGGCAGTGAAATTACTAGGGTAGTGGGACGTTCATCTGATGGTAAGATCTACATACTATGGGAAAGATGTTAAATCTCATTAATAAGTAATTATACTAGGGAGAACTCCTTCCAATCCGGAACACAATAATGTCCTCACATTCTGTTCGGCAGCAGATATAGGAGCTGCGGTAGTACCTACCTAGATGATCTCTGGCAATGGAGACTTACTACCAGTGAATCGTGTTCCAGGCGATGAGTGCAATGTGGTGTATAACATCCCAACTATCACTACATAGTTATCGGCATGTGCATCACTTAACATCAGGGGTTTGTCCCATTCCTCTCATCGCTCCATTGAATAAAGGTCGAACCGACAGTTACTATAACAATCTGTACAAAAATTAACATTTATATCAAGTTGAAAAGATCTAATCGGCCAATCAACAGAGAGTAAAAATGTATAGAACATACCTCTTACCACAGGATGTACACTGCAACGGTTTATATCCTTCATGAGCATTCAAATGGGTGTTCAATGAATGCTTCGCTGAGAATCTTTTCTCGCACAGTCTGCATTCATGTAACTTGACACCGGAGTGACTTAATAAATGTTCATCATACCTCTTTTTTATAGCGAATGCTTTCGAGCAAACTTCGCATATATACACATTGTGCAAGGTGTGCAACTTCATGTGCAGTGTAAGGGACTTTTTGTTTTTATATCGCTTGTCACACATAACACATTTATGGAAGTCAACATCTTTAGTATTGTTTATCAGAACCCTCAAACTATTAACAGTCTCTATATTTCTGTGTACACCGATTACTTTGTGATCCGATATTACATTCGTTTTCATGTCTAATATCAAACCTCTAGTGTTCAATGGACCAAAATTAAACGACACACAGTCACTTTTTAGTTCTATTAAATTTTCTTTATCATTTTCATTTGTTTCACCAAATTCAATAATTTTATTAATATTTCCTTTATCATATATGATACTTTCATCTATAGCTCGTCCTTTAATTATAAAATCATCTGTATGTTCCATATTTACTATTTCCTTCAAGGGTGCAGTACTGTGAGACTTCAAATGGGAGGCCAATGTATCTTTCCTTGCAAATCCTTTACCGCAAATATCACATAGGAATGATTTATCATTAGTATGCACTGCATTGTGTATTTTTAAATGAGATTTTTGATTAAATCTTTTACTGCATATATCACATCCGTAAGGTTTTGTCCCACTGTGTGTTAATATGTGTCTCTTTAAATTGAACTTGTTGAAAAATTTTTTGCTACATTCCTCACATGTAAAACATCTACCGTTTATATGAATTTTTTCATGTGTATTAAGACTTTGCTTATGTGTATACTTTTTATAACATATATAACATTGGAACAGTTTATGTTGCATATGACTGTTTTTATGCGCTGCTAATTTACTATATGTCTTATATGACTTATTACACATCGGACATGTAAAGATTTTGTAAATTGTATGTGATTTTATATGTGATACAAGGTCATATTTTCTCGTATAATATTTTTTGCAATAATCACACTGATATTGATGTTTATTGATGTTCATTTTGGAAATTACACCGATTCTGCTGCACATAAATTAACCATACATGGTCAGTACAAATAGTAAACAAACGAAGCTTTATTTTTGACAGATATTTAAAGCTAAATGAATATAGAACAGACTATCATACTACTTATTACTTTTAAGGCAATAAATGTATTATATTAATTTACTACATTATATTTTTAATTAAAAATATAATGTAGTAAATTAATATAATCAATTAAAAAAACAAAAATCGATTATAATATAAAAATAAAAATATAAATAAAAAATAATAAAACCAATAGAGTAATTTATATACAAATTACTCTATTGTTTTTATTGTTTTTCTAGTTATAATTCTTGTGAAAGAAAAAAAAAAAACAAATAAAAAGGTTTAAATTATTACAACATATTTGGAGATTTTGAACTGTTATCGTAATTTATTTTCTTTACATTATTATTATTATTATAACCATGTTAAAATCATATTGTTAATTCATTAAATTTTTATTAGATAGGAATTAAATAATTATATTTTACTTTAAATTTCCCGAAGTTAGTTTCAATCGAAAGCTCAAATTTCTGGCAACACTGCTGGAAAACCTTCAGGCTCACGCTAAGGAGCTTTCAGTCGATACCTTTACCGATGCACTCGTAACACCCAGATATCGTTTGCTCAAATTTGGCACTAATTATATATAGTTTATATAAACTATTGTGATAGTTTTTTTTTATTAATCTGTACTATATTAACTCTTCCTATTTATTTATATGTGTTATTTGTTGTAATGATTTCAAATCAGCTAGTTTTAGTAAAGTGTATTGATTATTATTTGTGAAGTGGTGTTGATAAGTTACAGCAACGAGGTACGTACCGAGCATCAATACTAAATAAATTATAACATAATTATATATATATATATTAGCAAATTTTATTCAATTAACATCTATAAAGCTAATTAACACACAACTTACGATATTAATTTATAACTTAATACATGAGCTTAATATTAGTCATACTCGTAAAAATTTATACATATGTTATCACTGTTTTGACAGGATTTAGATATAACATGATATATATATTTATTAATTTTTATTTTATAAATTTTTACAACTCCATTTTGTAATATAAATACATTACGAAATGAAAATGCTGAAATCGATACGCATGGGGTCCCGCACGACAATTCACGGGACCCGAGAGAACCTCACCTGCTTCTAGTGCAGCTTGCTAATCAACAAACGAGGCTCTGACTCCCACCAACCCGCATTGAGACGGCGTAGTGGGAAATGGTCCAGATCCCTCCCATACGAAGCCCTACAAACGAGAGTCGTAAGAAGCCTCTGGATGCGGGCAGCACAGGATCGATCGATGTGGAGTTCTTTGTGGGACGCCTTCATCCAGCAGTGGACGGTGGAAGTGTTCCTCACACATAAGAACTTTATACCGATGATTAATAGTCAATAAATGGTTTTAGGATTAATGTGGGCAAAGACTAAATAATTTTCCCCATTTTTAGGGTAATTTTTTAGATTTTTTTTCAACATCACACTTAAGTATATAAGTTTTCGAGTCGGCTCTGAAGTAACATTCCTGAGTACTTGTTGTAGTAGTGTCCGACGCGCCTTACTGTGTTCCGGTTTGAAGGACGGCAACTCACGACTTAACATCTTATGCATTGAGGCGACGAGTTCAATATAGTGCAGTGTATACCATCCTAACTAATATCACATTGTGAGCAAGCGTATAACTTACCATCATTACTCATCGTTTAAATAAAATTACATTGCGCTCGTCTCCTTGATACATGAGATGATAGATTTCGTTAGTAATTTCACTAGCACCAGCGCCCTTCACACCGGAACTTACCGCTCGTCTCATAGTTTGAAGCGTTTACATATTGAACACTAGTAAGAAGTAACATATTCATAAAATGCTAACTTATCTTTTACTTATATCAAGTTAACACACTTTTTTTTTGTAATGGAGAGGGGGAGCTTTTAAAAATGATATCTTGCTTCTGGGGGATGAGTAGGTTATGTGGGGTTTTTACCCATTAAAACCCCCTCGATGGTCTTCTTCAGTGCGTTGCGGGAACCCCCGGGATCTACGGAGCGCACCGGCACCCCATGGAATCCCCGTGGAGGGTAGTCCTACATATCCTAGCTTTGGTGCGACAAGCACTAGATCAACTAGTACTTGTTCATTCCGGGCTCGTTCAATGGGCAATGGGGGCTCCCTTCCACCTTCAAAGGCCACGAGCCTGAGAACCCTTTCTAGTCGCCTTTTACGGAAGGCAGGGCTTACTTTAGTCCTATACTTACTAGCCTGAGACTACAGCACTGAGCAACAGAGACCTAGATTTCTAAATGTCATCATTATCATCAAGAAGTCCACAGCTGGACATAAGTCTCCCCTAAAGATCTCTTCGTTCGTAAGGGTTCGTTTGGGAGGATTTGGGCTATTTCCCACCACTCTGGTCCAATGTGGGTTGATGGAAGATAGAGCCTCGTCTGTTGTGTGAGTTTGGCTTGGCTCCCGTCAGCTGTGCGGAACCCATTTCCAAATTTGAATATGATTTAATAAGTTAATATTAAAAAACAAATAAATGGGGTAGTTTAAAAAAATAAAAATGGGGTAGTTTATAAAAATAATGGCGTGTTCGTACGCAATAGCGTTGTAATAAATTTAACGGCATTGTAATGTTCTATTTTTAAACGTCCCCCATTTTGAATCAGTTCACTAGGTTTACGAGCGGCTCCGTAAGGGTTAGAGGGGGACAGGGCTCTACCGTGGGAGGGAGAGGGCAAGCTTAACTATGGAGGGAGAGGTTTTATATTTAACTTTTTAATTCCTATATTTCATTTTCACATACGTGTAGAATAGGAAAAATTTATTGCAGCCGACAGCACCGAGAAAAGCGTGACACTTGATTTTAAGTGATGCTATATAAGATGATATACAGTGCAACACATTGCGACCGTCGCCTGAGACGTAAATTGTCGCTTCCAGTTACCTCAGCAATTACAAATTACAGCGCCCTTCAAACCGGATCACAGTAACGTTCAGCACCACTGCCCTGTACGGTAGAAATGTGCAATCTGTAGTAATGGGACGTACGAACAGTAACTGTACTGCGCAATCATTACTGTGTTCCGGTTTGTAGGGCGTTGTAGGTAGTAAACTTAAATCTAGACTCGTAATTAGTGTCGTCATGTTATGGGCGAGGGTATCACTTAATATCAGGTGACCGTCGCATCGTCTCGTAGCTAGGTTGGATAAAAAAATCGCTCAGCTTGGATGAATTCAAACAACTCAAGGCAGTGCTTTGGAGAACATGTTACTGGAGACCTATGTCCAGCAGTGGACGTCCACAGATATAAATGATCATTTAATATATATAGGGGTGTAAGGTTTCCCAATAAATCACGGTAGCCAAGCCAATCTGACCAGCTCGTGGTGACCCCTAATGATAAAGAAACTGCTCTGACTCCAACCTACCCTCATTGGTGAGAATTGGCCCAAATTCTCCCCACCCCCAAATATGAATTACAAACGTGGAGATCTTTGCAGGTACCGCCGCAGCTCCTATTGCAGCCGACAGACAGTACTGTGCGTGCATTACTGTGATCCGGTTTAAAGGGCGCTGAAGCTATTACTGGTGGTAGTGTCGCTGTTGCTGCAGGCCGTCTAGATACCACCGCATCGCCTGTTGCAGCCGACTGTCAGTACTGTGTGGACGTTACTGTGATCCGGTTTGAAGGGCGCTGTGACTATTACTGGTGGTAGTGTCGCTGTTGCTGCAGGCCGTCTAGATACCACCGCATCGCCTGTTGCAGCCGACTGTCAGTACTGTGTGGACTTTACTGTTATCCGGTTTGAAGGGCGCTGTAGCTTATACTGGTGTTCGGTGTCTACTGCTGCCGACTTAGTAGGTTCCACTGCAGCCGATAAACAGTACTGTACACACATTACTGTGATCCGGTTTCAAAGGCGCTGTAGCTTTTATTAGTCGCAGCGCCTATTGCAGCCGATAAACAGATATTACTGTGATCCGGTTTGAAGGACTAATGGAGTGGTAGGTCTCCGTTGCCGGCGACCGTCTCCTCGTTGTTAATAGCAGGCGTGATCACTTGACATCACGTGATCCTTCCACTGTATCATGGAGTCATTGATTAAAAAAAAAAAAAAAGTAGTAATGTATTAATATTACTCGTTCCGAGTAATATGCAAATGCGTACATCAAAGAGATAGAGGAACGTAAACATATTTCATAGACTAATGCAATCTCTTAGAGCAAGCGACGTGGCACTAGTTAGGGTGTCCGGTTCGAAGGACGCTGTAGCTGGTTTAATTACCGAGGTAATAAAAGTCTGTCTTATGTCAGAGGCGATGAAAAAAAATTGCATTGTGCTCGTCGCTTTAAGATATGACATGTTAGATTTCGTTAGTATATTTATCTAGTTACAACGCCCTTCAAACCGGATCACGGTAATACCTGTCGGCTGCTATAGGCGCTGCGGTAGTACCGTCCATCTAAGTGGGCACCACCGCAGCGCCTATTTCTGCCGCCTAACAGTAATTTGCAAACATTACCGTGATCCGGTTTGAAGGGCGCTGTAGCTAGTGTAATTACTGGGGTAACGAGACAATATTTTGTTTTACGACGATGAGACCGGTGTGATGATGTTATGGGCGTGTCACTTACCAACAGGTGAACGCCAAGTTCGTGTCATAGCCTTTGTGATTTAAAAAAAAAAAAAACTAAGACGATCTGAAGCTACAGAGACCTACCACCAGCAAGTAAAGTAAATCCGTATGCCCAGCAGTGGACATCCGTGAACTGATGACGATGACGACTCACAGAAACTGGAATATATATAATCTGGCGCGTGATTTTGGCGCCAATTCAAAATGGGAGTATAAACAAAATGGACGCCGACTTAAAACAGATTTGATGCCGCCATTAACCGGCCAATGTAATTTGAGCTTTATGACCTATAGGCTATAAAGGTTAAAATCTAACCTGTTGATAGAGAATTAGTGTTTAATGAAGCACTGACGTAAACCGATCTAAAATGGAACGTTATGTGTGTTTTATTAACACTAGTTTTTTTTTTTTTAGACAAAGGTATAAACGAGATGCAGTATGTTTGATTGCCTTTTTGATTGAAATAAAAAAAAAAGATTTTTTTTAATGATTATATTAATAATATGTGGCAACCTCACCTGCTCGTGGTTCCAGCAGACGAGGCTCTGGCTACCAACAACCCGCATTGGCCAGCGTGGTTGGGAATAGCCCAAATCTCCCCTATATGAACCCCTACAAATGTGGAGGTCTTTGGGTGAGACTTATGTCCAGCAGTGGACGTCTGTGGGCAGTAGGTTTTACTGGTGGTAGGTGTCTATCGCTACCGACCGTCTAGGTAGGTACCGCCGCCGCGCCTGTTGCAGCCGACAGGCAGCACTGTGCGGACATTACTGTGATCCGGTTTGAAGGGCGCTGTAGCTTTTATTGGTGGTAGGTGTCTATCGCTACCGACCGTCTAGGTAGGTACCGCCGCAGCGCCTGTTGCAGCCGACAGGCAGTACTGTGCGGACATTACTGTGATCCGGTTTGAAGGGCGCTGTAGCTTTTATTGGTGGTAGGTGTCTATCGCTACCGACCGTCTAGGTAGGTACCGCCGCCGCGCCTGTTGCAGCCGACAGGCAGCACTGTGCGGACATTACTGTGATCCGGTTTGAAGGGCGCTGTAAGCTTTTATTGGTGGTAGGTGTCTATCGCTACCGACCGTCTAGGTAGGTACCGCCGCAGCGCCTGTTGCACCGGTTTGAAGGGCGCTGTAGCTTTTATTGGTGGTAGGTGTCTATCGCTACCGACCGTCTAGGTAGGTACCGCCGCAGCGCCTGTTGCAGCCGACAGGCAGTACTGTGCGGACATTACTGTGATCCGGTTTGAAGGGCGCTGTAGCTTTTATTGGTGGTAGGTGTCTATCGCTACCGACCGTCTAGGTAGGTACCGCCGCAGCGCCTGTTGCAGCCGACAGGCAGTACTGTGCGGACATTACTGTGATCCGGTTTGAAGGGCGCTGTAGGTTTTACTGGTGGTAGGTGTCTATCGCTACCGACCGTCTAGGTAGGTACCGCCGCAGCGCCTGTTGCAGCCGACAGGCAGTACTGTGCGGACATTACTGTAATCCGGTTTGAAGGGCGCTGTAGCTTTTATTGGTGGTAGGTGTCTATCGCTACCGACCGTCTAGGTAGGTATCACCGCAGCGCCTGTTGCAGCCGACAGGCAGTACTGTGCGGACATTACTGTGATCCGGTTTGAAGGGCGCTGTAGGTTTTACTGGTGGTAGGTGTCTATCGCTACCGACCGTCTAGGTAGGTACCGCCGCAGCGTCTATTGCAGCCGACAGATGGTGTGATCCGGTTTGAGGTGCGCTGGAGCTAGTGGGGCTACTAGGATACGAGACTCGATATCCTATGTTTCAGGCGACGAGCGTTACCTGGTGTTGTGTATGTCATCATAAATAGCGCTAAGTTGGTATGGGCAGGCGTATCACTTAATTTCAGGTGTTTCCCGCTAGTATCTTCACTTCGTAGTATAAGCGAAATTATTATTTTAGGTTCTATCAAAAATTCGAATGGAAAGGGTTGTCTATGCTTGGGGTTTCCCCGCGTGATCGAATCAGAAATGAGGAGATCCGCAGGAGAACTAAGGTCACCGACATAGTCCAAAGGATTGTTAGCCTCAAGTGGCAACGGGCAGGACACATCGCTCGAAGGACTGACAGCTGATGGGGCACCAAGGTCCTCGGATGGCGACCGCGGTCCGGTAGACGTGGTGGTGGCAGGCCCCTCACCAGGTGGTCCGACGATCTGGTGAAGGCTGTGGGAAGCAGCTGGATGCGAGCAGCGTAGGACGGTCGATGTGGAGATCTTTGGTGGAGGCCTGCGTCCAGCAGTGGACGTCTATTCGGCTGATAATCGGCGAAAGAAGCAACGAAACGAGCGCGGCGGTCACCCGATGATAAGTGATACACCCGTAACAACAGTGCTAGTTAGGATGTTATACACAATATCATAATGCGTTTCTCGCCTGAAACTTATGATGTTTAGTCTCGTTACTCTAGTAATTTCAATAGCTACAGCATATTTCAAACCGGATCACAGTAATGTTTACACAGTGTTGTCTGTCGGCTGCAATATGCGTTGTGGTGGTATATACCTAGACAGTCTGCAGCAACAGTGATAGCTGTTGATCTTTCAAACCGGATCACAGTAATGTTTACACAGTGCTGTCTGTTATAATAAGTTTATGACCAATGACCAGTAATTGAAACTAATTAAATAAACATATTTTTTTTTTCCAAATTTAATTACAGTAATTGTAACTAAATAATTAAATAAACATAATTTTTTTTCCAAATTTAATTACAGTAATTGTAACTAAATAATTAAATAAACATATTTTTTTTCCAAATTTAATTACAGTAATTGTAACTAAATAATTAAATAAATATTATTTTTTTCCAAATTTAATTACAGTAATTGTAACTAAATAATTAAATAAATATTATTTTTTTCCAAATTTAATTACAGTAATTGTAACTAAATAATTAAATAAATATTATTTTTTTCCAAATTTAATTACAGTAATTGTAACTAAATAATTAAATGAATATTTTTTTTTTCCAAATTTAATTACAGTAATTGTAACTAAATAATTAAATGAATATTATTTTTTTTCCAAATTTAATTACAGTAATTGTAACTAAATAATTAAATGAATATTATTTTTTTTCCAAATTTAATTACAGTAATTGTAACTAAATAATTAAATGAATATTATTTTTTTCCAAATTTAATTACAGTAATTGTAACTAAATAATTAAATGAATATTATTTTTTTCCAAATTTAATTACAGTAATTGTAACTAAATAATTAAATAAACATAATTTTTTTTCCAAATTTGATTACAGTAATTGTAACTAAATAATTAAATGAATATTATTTTTTTACCAAATTTAATTACAGTAATTGTAACTAAATAATTAAATAAATATAATTTTTTATCCAAATTTAATTACAGTAATTGTAACTAAATAATTAAATTAATATTATTTTTTTTCCAAATTTAATTACAGTAATTGTAACTAAATAATTAAATTAATATTATTTTTTTTCCAAATTTAATTACAGTAATTGTAACTAAATAATTAAATTAATGTTATTTTTTTTCCAAATTTAATTACAGTAATTGTAACTAAATAATTAAATTAATGTTATTTTTTTTCCAAATTTAATTACAGTAATTGTAACTAAATAATTAAATTAATATTATTTTTTTTCCAAATTTAATTACAGTAATTGTAACTAAATAATTAAATGAATATTATTTTTTTACCAAATTTAATTACAGTAATTGTAACTAAGTAATTAAATAAATATAATTTTTTATCCAAATTTAATTACAGTAATTGTAACTAAATAATTAAATTAATATTATTTTTTTTCCAAATTTAATTACAGTAATTGTAACTAAATAATTAAATTAATATTATTTTTTTTCCAAATTTAATTACAGTAATTGTAACTAAATAATTAAATTAATGTTATTTTTTTTCCAAATTTAATTACAGTAATTGTAACTAAATAATTAAATTAATGTTATTTTTTTTCCAAATTTAATTACAGTAATTGTAACTAAATAATTAAATTAATATTATTTTTTTTCCAAATTTAATTACAGTAATTGTAACTAAATAATTAAATGAACATAATTTTTTTTTCCAAATTTAATTACAGTAATTGTAACTAAATAATTAAATGAATATTATTTTTTTTCCAAATTTAATTACAGTAATTGTAACTAAATAATTAAATGAATATTATTTTTTTTCCAAATTTAATTACAGAAGCAGAATATGGAAGTGATGGTTTATCAAAGAAATTTAATCTTCCTCACTTGCGTTCTCCTTTCAACGTGGACTATTAAAGGTGAGTTTCACTGTCTCCGTGCCTTGTTACCTGAACTCTTGATGTGTTACAAGGATATATTTTGTACGTTGTAACAAGGATGTATCGTGTACTTTGTAACAAGGATGTATCGTGTACTTTGTAACAAGGATATCTTTTGTACTATGTATAAAGGATGTCTCATGTTCTTTGTAACAAGGAACCCACATATTGTCTAGGTAACAGTGTGCAAAAATTACTGTGTCCCGGTTTGAAGGGCGCTGTAGCTTGGGAAATTACTGGGGTAACGAGACTCATCATGTCTCAACTGACGAGCGCGATGCAATGCAGTGTATACCATTGTAAAGAGCGCCACGTTATATGCAGTATTACCATGAGGTAAACGTCTCGCTCGTTACCGGTAATTTGCATTAGCTACGGTTGCTCTTCGAAAGTACTTGCTTGCTACCATTTGGAGTCGGATATAAGAGCTGCAGTGGTACCTAATCGGTCAAAACCAAAGCCTAGCACCAGTCCAAAAAAAAAAAGAAATATAACTACCACTTCACGCTGCTCCAGTGCAATGCATCGACTGCTTCAAATGCGTGTCGATGAACGGCCGCTTCCCGGCGTGCGACGACCCGTTCCACAACAACCACTCGCTGCATATGCTGGAGTCGCCGTGCATGGGCGGCAGGAAGGGCAGGGACGGACTGTTCCCGGCCACCTCTTGCATCAAGATCGCCGGCGTTTTTGGTAAGTGGTTTTTTTTTTTATTGACCGATATTGGCAAGTCGCACGGCCTGATTATAACGAGGCCCTTATAAGAAGAGGAAGAAAGAAGAGAATGAAGAAGGCAAGAAAAATATGTAATGGACAAAGGAACAACAAAGCCGAGGCCCGAAAATGCTCGGAGAATTTTGTCAAAAAAAAAATATGGCGCTAATTAGAACCTATATCTCACCTCAGTAATTTTACTTGCTATAGCGCCTTTCAAACCGGTACTCACTGTCGGCTGCAATAGGCCCTGCGTGCGTACCTAGACGGTCTGCAGCCACAGAGATCTTACCACCATTAATATCTATTGGTCCTTCAAACCGGATCACAGTAATGTTTGCGCAGTACTGCCTATCGGCTGCAATAGGCGCTGCGTTCGTACCAACGGTTCTATTTCGTCTAAAATTACTTTTGGGCAGGTTCTAAATGGATTGTATGAAACGTGAAAGAGACAACTATATATGTATTTAGCATGAGAGAGAGTGAGACAGATATAGTTTCTATATATTTCCACTATCACGCGCCTTCTTCTCGCGCTCCGGGCCAGCAGCGAGGCAACTGCTCCGCACACCCGGACTAATCTCTGCACTGTTTCGTTCTTTCGCTCTAAATGTATGAAGGGAGAACGAGAGAGGGATACATTGAAATTTACTACATTATTTTACTCTCTCATTCTTTTGTATAATACTTCAATCAATACATATGTCGGTCAATCGTTCCCTCTCTCTCTACTCACCAGCTCCGTAGTATATCCATCTCGCTCCCTCACTAGGAATCTAGAGTACTACGGTTCATTTTTACACGCCTAGTGAACTTACTAGTTTCGCTTTGACTGAGGGATTAGACATTGGTGTTAGGTCTCTGTTGCTGCAGAGCGTCTATGTACCACCGTAGTGCTTATTGCAGCCGACAGGCAATACTGTGCGAACATTACTGTGATCCGGTTTGAAGAGCGCTGTAGCTATTACTGGTGGTAATATCTCTGTTGCTACAACCATCTAGGTAAGTACCGCCGCAGCTCCTATTGCAGCCGGTAAATAGTACTATGCGAACATTACTGTGATCCGGTTTGAAGGACCACTGGAGTGGTAGTGTCTTTATTGCTACAGACCGCCTAGCTAGGTACCACCGCCACTGCTATTACAGCCGATAAATAGTACTATGCAAAAATTACTGAGATCCTGGTTTGAAGGGCGCTGTAGCTATTACTAGTGGTAGGTCTCTGTTGCTACAACCGTCTAGGTAGGTACCACCGCAGCTCTCATTTCAGCCGTTAAAGCATACTGTGCAAACATTACTGTGATCCGGTTTGAAGGACCGATAGAGTGGTAGTGTCTCTGTTGCTGCAGACCGTCTAGGTAGGTACTACCGTAGCTCCAATTGCAGCCGACAGACAGTACTGTGCAAACATTACTGTGATCCGGTTTGAAGGGCGCTGCAGCTATTGTAATTACTGGGGTAACGATACTCAACGTCTTATAGCTCAAGGCGAACAAGCCAACCTAACTGTTATGGACAGGATCTACCATCAGGTAACTGCCGTCTACCACGTCGACGCGGCTGTACCGTCAGCAGATTAGTTGGCGCTATTGTATGTGTACCTTCGCAGACGACACCGGCGAGTCCATCACCGTCAGGGGCTGCGGCCTGGACTCCGGCACCGCCACCACCGACACGGAGATCATACGCATGTCGCACTGCGGAAGGTTCTACTACAACGACAGGTGAGCCCGTGTATATATCCTGGCACCGACCTGGATCGCCTCTAACCCTGGACTCAGGCCGAAGACCTGTTCCAACGCCAGCGGTTAACCAACAGTCTTTTCATCAAAATTAATCACCTGTTCATCTAGTAATTGATTGTCCAAAATACGGTCTCAAAAGACCATGACACAGGACTGGTGGTACTGGTGTTAGGGCTCTTTACTGGTAATAGGTCTCTTTACTGGTGGTTGGTCTAGTTGGTAGTAGCAGGTCTCTTTACTGGTGGTAGGTCTAGTTGGTAGTAGCAGGTCTCTTTACTGGTGGTAGGTCTAGTTGGTAGTAGTAGGTCTCTTTACTGGGGGTAGGTCTAGTTGGTAGTAGCAGGTCTCTTTACTGGTGGTAGGTCTAGTTGGTAGTAGTAGGTCTCTTTACTGGGGGTAGGTCTAGTTGGTAGTAGCAGGTCTCTTTACTGGTGGTAGGTCTAGTTGGTAGTAGTAGGTCTTTTTACTGGGGGTAGGTCTAGTTGGTAGTAGCAGGTCTCTTTACTGGTGGTAGGTCTAGTTGGTAGTTGTAGGTCTTTTTACTGGGGGTAGGTCTAGTTGGTAGTAGCAGGTCTCTTTACTGGTGGTAGGTCTAGTTGGTAGTAGTAGGTCTTTTTACTGGGCGTAGGTCTAGTTGGTAGTAGTAGGTCTTTTTACTGGGGGTAGGTCTAGTTGGTAGTAGCAGGTCTCTTTACTGGTGGTAGGTCTAGTTGGTAGTAGTAGGTCTTTTTACTGGGCGTAGGTCTAGTTGGTAGTAGTAGGTCTTTTTACTGGGGGTAGGTCTAGTTGGTAGTAGCAGGTCTCTTTACTGGTGGTAGGTCTAGTTGGTAGTAGTAGGTCTTTTTACTGGGCGTAGGTCTAGTTGGTAGTAGCAGGTCTCTTTACTGGTGGTAGGTCTAGTTGGTAGTAGTAGGTCTTTTTACTGGGGGTAGGTCTAGTTGGTAGTAGCAGGTCTCTTTACTGGTGGTAGGTCTAGTTGGTAGTAGTAGGTCTTTTTACTGGGGGTAGGTCTAGTTGGTAGTAGCAGGTCTCTTTACTGGAGGTAGGTCTAGTTGGTAGTAGTAGGTCTTTTTACTGGGCGTAGGTCTAGTTGGTAGTGGCGCTCGCGCGCCGTGTGGCAAATTGGCGGGTGGAAGAGGAGGTGGAGACCTTATCGGATCACCGATATATCAGGTTCGAGGTCTCCCCTCCTCAGGGGCGCGGCACAACATCATCGCGCCCCGGGTTCCACTTCCCTCGTTGGGTCCTCGGCAAGTTCGACAAGGAGCTCGCCGAGGAGGCGGCGCTGTTCCAGAGATGGGACATGCCCCGAGGCTCAGACGACGTCGGCGTCGACGAGCTGGAAGGTCGCAACCACAGCGCTCTTCAGGAGGTGTGCGATGCGGCCATGCCTAGGATGCGGCGACGTCCTGCGGACCGCCACCAGCTGTACTGGCGGTCGGAGGAGCTCTCCGGCCTCCGGGCGGCGGCCCAGGCTCGTCGCCGGGCACTGCAGCGTTGTCGGCGTCGGCGCACGCAGGTGACGGGGGAGAAGGAGCGGCTGCAGGTTCAGTATGCCGAAGCCCGCAAGACCCTGCGGCTCGCCATAGTCCGGGCGAAGACCCTTGCCTGGGAGGAACTACTGGCAGGGGTCGACAGGGATCCATGGGGGCGCCCGTTCAAGACGGCACGGAAGAAGCTCTGTGCCGCAGGCGCCCCCTTAACGGAGGCCCTGGACCCGGACTTCCTCCAAGGGGTGGTGGACCGGTTGTTTCCGGGGGCTGACGCGTCATTCCAGCCCCCGGTTATGTCCACCACCGCCCCCGCGGCGGCCACAGAGGAGGGCCCTCCTCTGACGGAAGAGGAGCTGGACGTGGCCCTGGGTCGTCTCCGGGGTCGACGTACGGCTCCGGGGCCCGACGGGGTCCCATCGAGGGCCCTCTGGGTGGCCGCGAGTCACCTGCGCGAGGAGCTCCGGGGACTGTACGACGCCTGCATTCGGCACGTGCAGTTCCCGGAGCGCTGGAAGACGGGCAGGCTTTGCCTGCTGCGGAAGGGGGACCGTCACCCCGACTCCCCTTCCGCGTACAGACCGATCGTCCTTCTGGACGAGGCGGGTAAGGTCTTCGAGAAGATCTTGGCCGGCCGTCTCGTTCGGCACCTCGCCGAGGTGGGACCGGGCCTCCATGAGGCCCAGTACGGATTTCGGGCAGGGCGATCCACGTTGGACGCCCTGCTCGACCTGAAGGGCCTCTGTCTGGAGGCCTTCGGTGACGGCGAGGTGGTCCTGGGGGTGTCCTTAGATATCGAGAACGCCCTCAACAGCCTGCCATTCGCGACGATCAGGGGGGCGCTGGAGTTTTTCCGGCTTCCCCCCTACATGGTCGGGCTGTTGGGGGCGTACCTCAAGGACAGGACGATCGTCTGGGTTGATGGCAGCGGCGAATTACATCGGCGGCGCGTGGAGAGCGGGGTTCCACAGGGGTCGATCTTGGGCCCCTTGCTGTGGAACCTCGCGTACGACTGGCTGCTGCGGCAGCCGGTCCTTCCCGGGACGAGGGTACTATGCTACGCGGACGACACCCTCGTCTCGGCCCGGGGGAGGAGTTACGACGAGGCTGCTCGTCTGGCCGCCACTAGCACGTCGCTGGTGGTGGACCGGATCGAGCAGCTGGGTCTGAGGGTCTCCGTCACGTAGACGGAGGCCCTCCTCTTCCACGGACCCCGCAGGGGTTCACCCCGGGGCGCGATCATCCCCGTCCGGGGCGAGAGGGTCCCAGTGCGGGGAGCCCTCAAGTATTTAGGGCTCACTCTGGACGGGCGATGGAGCTTCGGGGAGCACTTCGAACGGCTTCTCCCGAAGCTCACCGCCACCGCCGCTGCGCTGGGCAGATTGCTGCCCAATGTCGGGGGGCCGGGTCATTTGTGTCGGCACCTATACTCTGGCATCCTGCGGAGTATGGCACTGTACGGAGCGCCCGTATGGGTGGATAGGTGCGAGACCGCCAGGAACGGGCCCGTGTTGAAGAGGGCCCAACGTATCCTGGCGAACCGAGCCTGTCGGGCGTACCGTACGGTGTCCTGGACGGCGGGTACGCTTCTCGCGGGCGATGCGCCTTGGCATCTACAGGCGCAGTCGCTCGCGGAAGTGTACCTCTTCCTGCGGGATGCCGGAGAGCGTCGGCCGGACCCGGCCACGGTCCGCCGGATCAGGCGCGTTGCCCATGACGCCCTGATCCGGCGGTGGGAGACGGAGTTAGGTAACCCTGCCGCCGGCCGGGACACGGTGGAGGCCATCAGGCCCCACCTGTCCCGGTGGATGAGCCGGCGGTACGGGGCCTTGACGTTCCACCTGGTGCAGGTGCTGACAGGCCATGGATGTTTCGGCAAGTACCTGCACCAGGTGGCTCGTAGAGAGATGACGCAGGAATGCGTCGAGTGTGGTGCGCCGATTGCCACGGCGCACCACACTCTGGCGGAGTGCCCGGCATGGGGGCCGCAACGCCACGCCCTCGTCGCGCAAGTCGGCAGTGACCTCTCGCTGCCGACTGTAATCGATCGTATGTTGAGCAGCGAGAGGTCTTGGAGGGCGGTAGCCTCCTTCTGCGGCGCAGTGATGCGTCAGAAGGAGGCCGCCGAGCGCACGAGGGAGGCCGACGCCGCTGCCGCACCTTGCAGGCGGCGGCGGGCCGGCGGGAGAGCGCGGCGGCAGAACCACGCCGTCCGCTTCCTCCCGCCGTGAGCGACGGGCCCCTAGCCGGGCACGGTGTGAAGGGGCCTTCGGGCCATTAGGCGTGGCCCCTTGGGCCTTTTGTCGTGTTTCCCCTGGGGGTGCGTCCCCCGGGGGAGTCTTGGTTTTTGTCTCCCCTCCCTCGTCGAAGTGGGGGGGAGAGTCTGGAGGGAGGAGGCCGCCGCCCAATTCCTTCACGGGAGGGCGGCGGCCGGGCGTGCGCTCCGTCTTGGGCGCGTGCGGTCGTCTGTGGGGTCGGGGGGCCCCAACGTGCCGGTCCCGCGAGGGGCCGGTACGGGACGGCAGGTGGGTGCCTTTGCTCCCCGCGGGCACCCACCAGGAGGAGTTTTATACGCGGAGGCGCCCGGAGAGTTGCTTGACTGAAACCCGGGCGTCTCCAGTATGCGTATGGCGGGACAAGCGGTGATGGTTTTAGTGGGTATGGGGGTCACGCACATCTCAGTGGCCCCGAGCCCCACATAACCCGGCGTCCCCCCCCCTGCAAAGGACGCTGGGTATGCGGTAACAGCATTTTCACCACCGATATCAAAAAAAAGGTGTAGTTGGTAGTAGTAAGTCTCTTTACTGGTGGTAGGTCTAGTTGGTAGTAGTAGGACTTTTTACTGGGGGTAGGTCTAGATGCTAGTGTCAGTCTCTTTACTGGTGGTAGGTCTAGTTGGTAGTAGTAGGACTTTTTACTGGGGGTAGGTCTAGATGCTAGTGTCAGTCTCTTTACTGGTGGTAGGTCTAGATGCTAGTGTCAGTCTCTTTACTGGGGGTAGGTGTAGTTGGTAGTAGTAAGTCTTTTTACTGGGGGTAGGTCTAGATGCTAGTGTCAGTCTCTTTACTGGTGGTAGGTCTAGTTGGTAGTAGTAGGTCTTTTTACTGGGGGTAGGTCTAGATGCTAGTGTCAGTCTCTTTACTGGTGGTAGGTCTAGTTGGTAGTAGTTGGACTTTTTACTGGGGGTAGGTCTAGATGCTAGTGTCAGTCTCTTTACTGGTGGTAGGTCTAGTTGGTAGTAGTAGGTCTTTTTACTGGGGGTAGGTCTAGATGCTAGTGTCAGTCTCTTTACTGGGGGTAGGTGTAGTTGGTAGTAGTAAGTCTTTTTACTGGGGGTAGGTCTAGATGCTAGTGTCAGTCTCTTTACTGGTGGTAGGTCTAGATGCTAGTGTCAGTCTATTTACTGGGGGTAGGTGTAGTTGGTAGTAGTAAGTCTTTTTACTGGGGGTAGGTCTAGATGCTAGTGTCAGTCTCTTTACTGGTGGTAGGTCTAGTTGGTAGTAGTAGGTCTTTTTACTGGAGGTAGGTCTAGATGCTAGTGTCAGTCTCTTTACTGGTGGTAGGTGTAGTTGGTAGTAGTAAGTCTTTTTACTGGGGGTAGGTCTAGATGCTAGTGTCAGTCTCTTTACTGGTGGTAGGTCTAGTTGGTAGTAGTAGGTCTTTTTACTGGAGGTAGGTCTAGATGCTAGTGTCAGTCTCTTTACTGGTGGTAGGTGTAGTTGGTAGTAGTAAGTCTTTTTACTGGGGGTAGGTCTAGATGCTAGTGTCAGTCTCTTTACTGGTGGTAGGTCTAGTTGGTAGTAGTAGGTCTTTTAACTGGGGGTAGGTCTAGATGCTAGTGTCAGTCTCTTTACTGGTGGTAGGTCTAGTTGGTAGTAGTAGGTCTTTTTACTGGGGGTAGGTCTAGATGCTAGTGTCAGTCTCTTTACTGGTGGTAGGTCTAGTTGGTAGTAGTTGGACTTTTTACTGGGGGTAGGTCTAGATGCTAGTGTCAGTCTCTTTACTGGTGGTAGGTCTAGTTGGTAGTAGTAGGTCTTTTTACTGGGGGTAGGTCTAGATGCTAGTGTCAGTCTTTTTATTGGTGGTAGGTCTAGTTGGTAGTAGTAGGTCTTTTTACTGGGGGTAGGTCTAGATGCTAGTGTCAGTCTCTTTACTGGTGGTAGGTCTAGTTGGTAGTAGTAGGAATTTTAATGGGGGTAGGTCTAGATGCTAGTATCAGTCTCTTTACTGGTGGTAGGTCTAGATGCTAGTGTCAGTCTCTTTACTGGGGGTAGGTGTAGTTGGTAGTAGTAAGTCTTTTTACTGGGGGTAGGTCTAGATGCTAGTGTCAGTCTCTTTACTGGTGGTAGGTCTAGTTGGTAGTAGTAGGAATTTTAATGGGGGTAGGTCTAGATGCTAGTATCAGTCTCTTTACTGGTGGTAGGTCTAGATGCTAGTGTCAGTCTCTTTACTGGGGGTAGGTGTAGTTGGTAGTAGTAAGTCTTTTTACTGGGGGTAGGTCTAGATGCTAGTGTCAGTCTCTTTACTGGTGGTAGGTCTAGTTGGTAGTAGTAGGAATTTTAATGGGGGTAGGTCTAGATGCTAGTATCAGTCTCTTTACTGGTGGTAGGTCTAGATGCTAGTGTCAGTCTCTTTACTGGGGGTAGGTGTAGTTGGTAGTAGTAGGTCTTTTTACTGGGGGTAGGTCTAGATGCTAGTGTCAGTCTCTTTACTGGTGGTAGGTCTAGTTGGTAGTAGTAGGTCTTTTTACTGGGGGTAGGTCTAGATGCTAGTGTCAGTCTCTTTACTGGTGGTAGGTCTAGTTGGTAGTAGTAGGAATTTTAATGGGGGTAGGTCTAGATGCTAGTATCAGTCTCTTTACTGGTGGTAGGTCTAGATGCTAGTGTCAGTCTCTTTACTGGGGATAGGTGTAGTTGGCAGTAGTAAGTCTTTTTACTGGGGGTAGGTCTAGTTGGTAGTAGTAGGAATTTTAATGGGGGTAGGTCTAGATGCTAGTGTCAGTCTCTTTACTGGTGGTAGGTCTAGTTGGTAGTAGTTGGACTTTTTACTGGGGGTAGGTCTAGATGCTAGTGTCAGTCTCTTTACTGGTGGTAGGTCTAGTTGGTAGTAGTAGGTCTTTTTACTGGGGGTAGGTCTAGATGCTAGTGTCAGTCTCTTTACTGGTGGTAGGTCTAGTTGGTAGTAGTAGGTCTTTTAACTGGGGGTAGGTCTAGATGCTAGTGTCAGTCTCTTTACTGGTGGTAGGTCTAGTTGGTAGTAGTAGGTCTTTTTACTGGGGGTAGGTCTAGATGCTAGTGTCAGTCTCTTTACTGGTGGTAGGTCTAGTTGGTAGTAGTAGGTCTTTTAACTGGGGGTAGGTCTAGATGCTAGTGTCAGTCTCTTTACTGGTGGTAGGTCTAGTTGGTAGTAGTAGGTCTTTTTACTGGGGGTAGGTCTAGATGCTAGTGTCAGTCTCTTTACTGGTGGTAGGTCTAGTTGGTAGTAGTTGGACTTTTTACTGGGGGTAGGTCTAGATGCTAGTGTCAGTCTCTTTACTGGTGGTAGGTCTAGTTGGTAGTAGTAGGACTTTTTACTGGGGGTAGGTCTAGATGCTAGTGTCAGTCTCTTTACTGGTGGTAGGTCTAGTTGGTAGTAGTAGGACTTTTTACTGGGGGTAGGTCTAGATGCTAGTGTCAGTCTCTTTACTGGTGGTAGGTCTAGATGCTAGTGTCAGTCTATTTACTGGGGGTAGGTGTAGTTGGTAGTAGTAAGTCTTTTTACTGGGGGTAGGTCTAGATGCTAGTGTCAGTCTCTTTACTGGTGGTAGGTCTAGTTGGTAGTAGTAGGTCTTTTTACTGGAGGTAGGTCTAGATGCTAGTGTCAGTCTCTTTACTGGTGGTAGGTCTAGTTGGTAGTAGTTGGACTTTTTACTGGGGGTAGGTCTAGATGCTAGTGTCAGTCTCTTTACTGGTGGTAGGTCTAGTTGGTAGTAGTAGGTCTTTTTACTGGGGGTAGGTCTAGATGCTAGTGTCAGTCTATTTACTGGGGGTAGGTGTAGTTGGTAGTAGTAAGTCTTTTTACTGGGGGTAGGTCTAGATGCTAGTGTCAGTCTCTTTAATGGTGGTAGGTCTAGATGCTAGTGTCAGTCTATTTACTGGGGGTAGGTGTAGTTGGTAGTAGTAAGTCTTTTTACTGGGGGTAGGTCTAGATGCTAGTCTCAGTCTCTTTACTGGTGGTAGGTCTAGTTGGTAGTAGTAGGTCTTTTTACTGGTGGTAGGTCTAGTTGGTAGTAGTAGGTCTTTTTACTGGAGGTAGGTCTAGATGCTAGTGTCAGTCTCTTTACTGGTGGTAGGTGTAGTTGGTAGTAGTAAGTCTTTTTACTGGGGGTAGGTCTAGATGCTAGTGTCAGTCTCTTTACTGGTGGTAGGTCTAGTTGGTAGTAGTAGGTCTTTTAACTGGGGGTAGGTCTAGATGCTAGTGTCAGTCTCTTTACTGGTGGTAGGTCTAGTTGGTAGTAGTAGGTCTTTTTACTGGGGGTAGGTCTAGATGCTAGTGTCAGTCTCTTTACTGGTGGTAGGTCTAGTTGGTAGTAGTTGGACTTTTTACTGGGGGTAGGTCTAGATGCTAGTGTCAGTCTCTTTACTGGTGGTAGGTCTAGTTGGTAGTAGTAGGTCTTTTTACTGGGGGTAGGTCTAGATGCTAGTGTCAGTCTTTTTACTGGTGGTAGGTCTAGTTGGTAGTAGTAGGTCTTTTTACTGGGGGTAGGTCTAGATGCTAGTGTCAGTCTCTTTACTGGTGGTAGGTCTAGTTGGTAGTAGTAGGAATTTTAATGGGGGTAGGTCTAGATGCTAGTATCAGTCTCTTTACTGGTGGTAGGTCTAGATGCTAGTGTCAGTCTCTTTACTGGGGGTAGGTGTAGTTGGTAGTAGTAAGTCTTTTTACTGGGGGTAGGTCTAGATGCTAGTGTCAGTCTCTTTACTGGTGGTAGGTCTAGTTGGTAGTAGTAGGAATTTTAATGGGGGTAGGTCTAGATGCTAGTATCAGTCTCTTTACTGGTGGTAGGTCTAGATGCTAGTGTCAGTCTCTTTACTGGGGGTAGGTGTAGTTGGTAGTAGTAAGTCTTTTTACTGGGGGTAGGTCTAGATGCTAGTGTCAGTCTCTTTACTGGTGGTAGGTCTAGTTGGTAGTAGTAGGAATTTTAATGGGGGTAGGTCTAGATGCTAGTATCAGTCTCTTTACTGGTGGTAGGTCTAGATGCTAGTGTCAGTCTCTTTACTGGTGGTAGGTCTAGTTGGTAGTAGTAGGTCTTTTTACTGGGGGTAGGTCTAGATGCTAGTGTCAGTCTCTTTACTGGTGGTAGGTCTAGTTGGTAGTAGTTGGACTTTTTACTGGGGGTAGGTCTAGATGCTAGTGTCAGTCTCTTTACTGGTGGTAGGTCTAGTTGGTAGTAGTAGGTCTTTTTACTGGGGGTAGGTCTAGATGCTAGTGTCAGTCTCTTTACTGGGGGTAGGTGTAGTTGGTAGTAGTAAGTCTTTTTACTGGGGGTAGGTCTAGATGCTAGTGTCAGTCTCTTTACTGGTGGTAGGTCTAGATGCTAGTGTCAGTCTCTTTACTGGGGGTAGGTGTAGTTGGTAGTAGTAAGTCTTTTTACTGGGGGTAGGTCTAGATGCTAGTGTCAGTCTCTTTACTGGTGGTAGGTCTAGTTGGTAGTAGTAGGTCTTTTTACTGGGGGTAGGTCTAGATGCTAGTGTCAGTCTCTTTACTGGTGGTAGGTCTAGTTGGTAGTAGTAGGTCTTTTTACTGGGGGTAGGTCTAGATGCTAGTGTCAGTCTCTTTACTGGTGGTAGGTCTAGTTGGTAGTAGTAGGTCTTTTAACTGGGGGTAGGTCTAGATGCTAGTGTCAGTCTCTTTACTGGTGGTAGGTCTAGTTGGTAGTAGTAGGTCTTTTTACTGGGGGTAGGTCTAGATGCTAGTGTCAGTCTCTTTACTGGTGGTAGGTCTAGTTGGTAGTAGTTGGACTTTTTACTGGGGGTAGGTCTAGATGCTAGTGTCAGTCTCTTTACTGGTGGTAGGTCTAGTTGGTAGTAGTAGGACTTTTTACTGGGGGTAGGTCTAGATGCTAGTGTCAGTCTCTTTACTGGTGGTAGGTCTAGTTGGTAGTAGTAGGACTTTTTACTGGGGGTAGGTCTAGATGCTAGTGTCAGTCTCTTTACTGGTGGTAGGTCTAGATGCTAGTGTCAGTCTATTTACTGGGGGTAGGTGTAGTTGGTAGTAGTAAGTCTTTTTACTGGGGGTAGGTCTAGATGCTAGTGTCAGTCTCTTTACTGGTGGTAGGTCTAGTTGGTAGTAGTAGGTCTTTTTACTGGAGGTAGGTCTAGATGCTAGTGTCAGTCTCTTTACTGGTGGTAGGTCTAGTTGGTAGTAGTTGGACTTTTTACTGGGGGTAGGTCTAGATGCTAGTGTCAGTCTCTTTACTGGTGGTAGGTCTAGTTGGTAGTAGTAGGTCTTTTTACTGGGGGTAGGTCTAGATGCTAGTGTCAGTCTATTTACTGGGGGTAGGTGTAGTTGGTAGTAGTAAGTCTTTTTACTGGGGGTAGGTCTAGATGCTAGTGTCAGTCTCTTTACTGGTGGTAGGTCTAGATGCTAGTGTCAGTCTATTTACTGGGGGTAGGTGTAGTTGGTAGTAGTAAGTCTTTTTACTGGGGGTAGGTCTAGATGCTAGTGTCAGTCTCTTTACTGGTGGTAGGTCTAGTTGGTAGTAGTAGGTCTTTTTACTGGAGGTAGGTCTAGATGCTAGTGTCAGTCTCTTTACTGGTGGTAGGTCTAGTTGGTAGTAGTAGGTCTTTTTACTGGGGGTAGGTCTAGATGCTAGTGTCAGTCTCTTTACTGGTGGTAGGTCTAGTTGGTAGTAGTAGGTCTTTTAACTGGGGGTAGGTCTAGATGCTAGTGTCAGTCTCTTTACTGGTGGTAGGTCTAGTTGGTAGTAGTAGGTCTTTTTACTGGGGGTAGGTCTAGATGCTAGTGTCAGTCTCTTTACTGGTGGTAGGTCTAGTTGGTAGTAGTAGGACTTTTTACTGGGGGTAGGTCTAGATGCTAGTGTCAGTCTCTTTACTGGTGGTAGGTCTAGTTGGTAGTAGTAGGTCTTTTTACTGGGGGTAGGTCTAGATGCTAGTGTCAGTCTCTTTACTGGTGGTAGGTCTAGTTGGTAGTAGTAGGACTTTTTACTGGGGGTAGGTCTAGATGCTAGTGTCAGTCTCTTTACTGGTGGTAGGTCTAGATGCTAGTGTCAGTCTCTTTACTGGGGGTAGGTGTAGTTGGTAGTAGTAAGTCTTTTTACTGGGGGTAGGTCTAGATGCTAGTGTCAGTCTCTTTACTGGTGGTAGGTCTAGTTGGTAGTAGTAGGTCTTTTTACTGGAGGTAGGTCTAGATGCTAGTGTCAGTCTCTTTACTGGTGGTAGGTCTAGTTGGTAGTAGTTGGACTTTTTACTGGGGGTAGGTCTAGATGCTAGTGTCAGTCTCTTTACTGGTGGTAGGTCTAGTTGGTAGTAGTAGGTCTTTTAACTGGGGGTAGGTCTAGATGCTAGTGTCAGTCTCTTTACTGGTGGTAGGTCTAGTTGGTAATAGTAGGTCTTTTTACTGGGGGTAGGTCTAGATGCTAGTGTCAGTCTCTTTACTGGTGGTAGGTCTAGTTGGTAGTAGTTGGACTTTTTACTGGGGGTAGGTCTAGATGCTAGTGTCAGTCTCTTTACTGGTGGTAGGTCTAGTTGGTAGTAGTAGGACTTTTTACTGGGGGTAGGTCTAGATGCTAGTGTCAGTCTCTTTACTGGTGGTAGGTCTAGTTGGTAGTAGTAGGACTTTTTACTGGGGGTAGGTCTAGATGCTAGTGTCAGTCTCTTTACTGGTGGTAGGTCTAGATGCTAGTGTCAGTCTATTTACTGGGGGTAGGTGTAGTTGGTAGTAGTAAGTCTTTTTACTGGGGGTAGGTCTAGATGCTAGTGTCAGTCTCTTTACTGGTGGTAGGTCTAGTTGGTAGTAGTAGGTCTTTTTACTGGAGGTAGGTCTAGATGCTAGTGTCAGTCTCTTTACTGGTGGTAGGTCTAGTTGGTAGTAGTTGGACTTTTTACTGGGGGTAGGTCTAGATGCTAGTGTCAGTCTCTTTACTGGTGGTAGGTCTAGTTGGTAGTAGTAGGTCTTTTTACTGGGGGTAGGTCTAGATGCTAGTGTCAGTCTATTTACTGGGGGTAGGTGTAGTTGGTAGTAGTAAGTCTTTTTACTGGGGGTAGGTCTAGATGCTAGTGTCAGTCTCTTTAATGGTGGTAGGTCTAGATGCTAGTGTCAGTCTATTTACTGGGGGTAGGTGTAGTTGGTAGTAGTAAGTCTTTTTACTGGGGGTAGGTCTAGATGCTAGTCTCAGTCTCTTTACTGGTGGTAGGTCTAGTTGGTAGTAGTAGGTCTTTTTACTGGTGGTAGGTCTAGTTGGTAGTAGTAGGTCTTTTTACTGGAGGTAGGTCTAGATGCTAGTGTCAGTCTCTTTACTGGTGGTAGGTGTAGTTGGTAGTAGTAAGTCTTTTTACTGGGGGTAGGTCTAGATGCTAGTGTCAGTCTCTTTACTGGTGGTAGGTCTAGTTGGTAGTAGTAGGTCTTTTAACTGGGGGTAGGTCTAGATGCTAGTGTCAGTCTCTTTACTGGTGGTAGGTCTAGTTGGTAGTAGTAGGTCTTTTTACTGGGGGTAGGTCTAGATGCTAGTGTCAGTCTCTTTACTGGTGGTAGGTCTAGTTGGTAGTAGTTGGACTTTTTACTGGGGGTAGGTCTAGATGCTAGTGTCAGTCTCTTTACTGGTGGTAGGTCTAGTTGGTAGTAGTAGGTCTTTTTACTGGGGGTAGGTCTAGATGCTAGTGTCAGTCTTTTTACTGGTGGTAGGTCTAGTTGGTAGTAGTAGGTCTTTTTACTGGGGGTAGGTCTAGATGCTAGTGTCAGTCTCTTTACTGGTGGTAGGTCTAGTTGGTAGTAGTAGGAATTTTAATGGGGGTAGGTCTAGATGCTAGTATCAGTCTCTTTACTGGTGGTAGGTCTAGATGCTAGTGTCAGTCTCTTTACTGGGGGTAGGTGTAGTTGGTAGTAGTAAGTCTTTTTACTGGGGGTAGGTCTAGATGCTAGTGTCAGTCTCTTTACTGGTGGTAGGTCTAGTTGGTAGTAGTAGGAATTTTAATGGGGGTAGGTCTAGATGCTAGTATCAGTCTCTTTACTGGTGGTAGGTCTAGATGCTAGTGTCAGTCTCTTTACTGGGGGTAGGTGTAGTTGGTAGTAGTAAGTCTTTTTACTGGGGGTAGGTCTAGATGCTAGTGTCAGTCTCTTTACTGGTGGTAGGTCTAGTTGGTAGTAGTAGGAATTTTAATGGGGGTAGGTCTAGATGCTAGTATCAGTCTCTTTACTGGTGGTAGGTCTAGATGCTAGTGTCAGTCTCTTTACTGGTGGTAGGTCTAGTTGGTAGTAGTAGGTCTTTTTACTGGAGGTAGGTCTAGATGCTAGTGTCAGTCTCTTTACTGGTGGTAGGTCTAGTTGGTAGTAGTTGGACTTTTTACTGGGGGTAGGTCTAGATGCTAGTGTCAGTCTCTTTACTGGTGGTAGGTCTAGTTGGTAGTAGTAGGTCTTTTTACTGGGGGTAGGTCTAGATGCTAGTGTCAGTCTATTTACTGGGGGTAGGTGTAGTTGGTAGTAGTAAGTCTTTTTACTGGGGGTAGGTCTAGATGCTAGTGTCAGTCTCTTTACTGGTGGTAGGTCTAGATGCTAGTGTCAGTCTATTTACTGGGGGTAGGTGTAGTTGGTAGTAGTAAGTCTTTTTACTGGGGGTAGGTCTAGATGCTAGTGTCAGTCTCTTTACTGGTGGTAGGTCTAGTTGGTAGTAGTAGGTCTTTTTACTGGAGGTAGGTCTAGATGCTAGTGTCAGTCTCTTTACTGGTGGTAGGTCTAGTTGGTAGTAGTAGGTCTTTTTACTGGGGGTAGGTCTAGATGCTAGTGTCAGTCTCTTTACTGGTGGTAGGTCTAGTTGGTAGTAGTAGGTCTTTTAACTGGGGGTAGGTCTAGATGCTAGTGTCAGTCTCTTTACTGGTGGTAGGTCTAGTTGGTAGTAGTAGGTCTTTTTACTGGGGGTAGGTCTAGATGCTAGTGTCAGTCTCTTTACTGGTGGTAGGTCTAGTTGGTAGTAGTTGGACTTTTTACTGGGGGTAGGTCTAGATGCTAGTGTCAGTCTCTTTACTGGTGGTAGGTCTAGTTGGTAGTAGTAGGACTTTTTACTGGGGGTAGGTCTAGATGCTAGTGTCAGTCTCTTTACTGGTGGTAGGTCTAGTTGGTAGTAGTAGGACTTTTTACTGGGGGTAGGTCTAGATGCTAGTGTCAGTCTCTTTACTGGTGGTAGGTCTAGATGCTAGTGTCAGTCTATTTACTGGGGGTAGGTGTAGTTGGTAGTAGTAAGTCTTTTTACTGGGGGTAGGTCTAGATGCTAGTGTCAGTCTCTTTACTGGTGGTAGGTCTAGTTGGTAGTAGTAGGTCTTTTTACTGGAGGTAGGTCTAGATGCTAGTGTCAGTCTCTTTACTGGTGGTAGGTCTAGTTGGTAGTAGTTGGACTTTTTACTGGGGGTAGGTCTAGATGCTAGTGTCAGTCTCTTTACTGGTGGTAGGTCTAGTTGGTAGTAGTAGGTCTTTTTACTGGGGGTAGGTCTAGATGCTAGTGTCAGTCTATTTACTGGGGGTAGGTGTAGTTGGTAGTAGTAAGTCTTTTTACTGGGGGTAGGTCTAGATGCTAGTGTCAGTCTCTTTACTGGTGGTAGGTCTAGATGCTAGTGTCAGTCTATTTACTGGGGGTAGGTGTAGTTGGTAGTAGTAAGTCTTTTTACTGGGGGTAGGTCTAGATGCTAGTGTCAGTCTCTTTACTGGTGGTAGGTCTAGTTGGTAGTAGTAGGTCTTTTTACTGGAGGTAGGTCTAGATGCTAGTGTCAGTCTCTTTACTGGTGGTAGGTGTAGTTGGTAGTAGTAAGTCTTTTTACTGGGGGTAGGTCTAGATGCTAGTGTCAGTCTCTTTACTGGTGGTAGGTCTAGTTGGTAGTAGTAGGTCTTTT
>JARDWC010000220.1:0-62456 GCA_029032895.1 Troides oblongomaculatus
GGAAAAGTTAACTGCCCGGAAGAGTTTACCGCCGGGAAGAGTTTACTGATTGGAAAAGTTTACTGCTCGGGAAAGTTTACTGCCTGGAAAATTTTACTGCCCGGAAGAATATACCGCCGGGAAGAGTTTACTGATTGGAAAAGTTTACTGCTCGGGAAAGTTTACTGTCTGGAAAAGTTTACTGTCCGGAAGAGTTTACCGCCGGTACGAGTTAAATGGTTGGAAAAGTTTACTGCTCGGGAAAGTTTACTGATTGGAAAAGTTTACTGTTCGGAAAAGTCTACTGCCTGGAAAAGTTTACTGATTGGAAAAGTTTACTGCTCGGAAAAGTCTACTGCCTGGAAAAGTTTACTGCCCGGAAAAGTCTACTGCTTGGAAAAGTTTACTGATTGGAAAAGTTTACTGCTCGGAAAAGTCTACTGCCCGAAAAAGTTTACTGATTAGAAAAGTTTACTGCTTGGAAAAGTTTACTGGTCGGGAAAGTTTACTGCCTGGAAAAGTTAACTGCCCGGAAGAGTTTACCGCCGGGAAGAGTTTACTGATTGGAAAAGTTTACTGCTCGGGAAAGTTTACTGCCTGGAAAAGTTAACTGCCCGGAAGAGTTTACTGATTGGAAAAGTTTACTGCCTGGAAGAGTTTACCGCCGGGAAGAGTTTACTGATTGGAAAAGTTTACTGCTCGGGAAAGTTTACTGCCTGGAAAAGTTAACTGTCCGGAAGAGTTTACCGCCGGTACGAGTTAAATGGTTGGAAAAGTTTACTGCTCGGGAAAGTTTACTGCCTGGAAAAGTTTACTGCCCGGGAAAGTTTACTGCCTGGAAGAGTTTACTGATTGGAAAAGTTTACTGCTCGGGAAAGTTTACTGCCTGGAAAAGTTTACTGCCCGGAAGAGTTTATCGCCGGGAAGAGTTAAATGGTTGGAAAAGTTTACTGCTCGGAAAAGTTTACTGATTAGTAAAGTTTACTGCCCGGAAAAGTTTACTGATTGGAAAAGTTTACTGCTCGGAAAAGCTTACTGCCCGGAAAAGTCTACTGCCTGGAAAAGTTTACGGCTCGGAAAAGTTTACTCATTGGAAAAGTTTACTGCGAAGAAAAGTTTACTGCCCGAAAAAGTTTACTGCTTGGAAAAGTTTACCTCCCGGAAAAGTTTACTGCCCGGAAAAGTTTACTGATTGGTAAAGTTTACTGCCCGGAAAAGTCTACTGCCTGGAAAAGTTTACTGATTGGAAAAGTTTACTGTTCGGAAAAGTCTACTGCCTGGAAAAGTTTACTGATTGGAAAAGTTTACTGCTCGGAAAAGTCTACTGCCTGGAAAAGTTTACTGCCCGGAAAAGTCTACTGCCTGGAAAAGTTTACTGATTGGAAAAGTTTACTGCTCGGGAAAGTTTACTGCCTGGAAAAGTTTACTGCCCGGAAGAGTTTATCGCCGGGAAGAGTTAAATGGTTGGAAAAGTTTACTGCTCGGAAAAGTTTACTGATTAGTAAAGTTTACTGCCCGGAAAAGTTTACTGATTGGAAAAGTTTACTGCTCGGAAAAGCTTACTGCCCGGAAAAGTCTACTGCCTGGAAAAGTTTACGGCTCGGAAAAGTTTACTCATTGGAAAAGTTTACTGCGAAGAAAAGTTTACTGCCCGAAAAAGTTTACTGCTTGGAAAAGTTTACCTCCCGGAAAAGTTTACTGCCCGGAAAAGTTTACTGATTGGTAAAGTTTACTGCCCGGAAAAGTCTACTGCCTGGAAAAGTTTACTGATTGGAAAAGTTTACTGTTCGGAAAAGTCTACTGCCTGGAAAAGTTTACTGATTGGAAAAGTTTACTGCTCGGAAAAGTCTACTGCCTGGAAAAGTTTATCGCCGGGAAGAGTTAAATGGTTGGAAAAGTTTACTGCTCGGAAAAGTTTACTGATTAGTAAAGTTTACTGCCCGGAAAAGTTTACTGATTGGAAAAGTTTACTGCTCGGAAAAGCTTACTGCCCGGAAAAGTCTACTGCCTGGAAAAGTTTACGGCTCGGAAAAGTTTACTCATTGGAAAAGTTTACTGCGAAGAAAAGTTTACTGCCCGAAAAAGTTTACTGCTTGGAAAAGTTTACCTCCCGGAAAAGTTTACTGCCCGGAAAAGTTTACTGATTGGTAAAGTTTACTGCCCGGAAAAGTCTACTGCCTGGAAAAGTTTACTGATTGGAAAAGTTTACTGTTCGGAAAAGTCTACTGCCTGGAAAAGTTTACTGATTGGAAAAGTTTACTGCTCGGAAAAGTCTACTGCCTGGAAAAGTTTACTGCCCGGAAAAGTCTACTGCCTGGAAAAGTTTACTGATTGGAAAAGTTTACTGCTCGGAAGAGTTTACCGCCGGGAAGGGTTTACTGATTGGAAAAGTTTACTGCTCGGGAAAGTTTACTGCCTGGAAAAGTTTACTGCCCGGAAGAGTTTACCGCCGGGAAGAGTTTACTGATTGGAAAAGTTTACTGCTCGGGAAAGTTTACTGCCTTGAAGAGTTTACTGATTGGAAAAGTTTACTGCTCGGGAAAGTTTTCTGCCTGCAAAAGTTTACTGCCCGGAAGAGTTTATCGCCGGGAATAGTTAAATGGTTGGAAAAGTTTACTGCTCGGAAAAGTCTACTGCCTGGAAAAGTTTACTGATTGGAAAAGTTTACTGCCCGGAAAAGTCTACTGCCTGGAAAAGTTTACTGATTGGAAAAGTTTACTGCTCGGAAAAGTCTACTGCCTGGAAAAGTTTACTGATTGGAAAAGTTTACTGCCCGGAAAAGTCTACTGCCTGGAAAAGTTTACTGATTGGAAAAGTTTACTGCTCGGAAGTGTTTACTGCCTGAAAGAGTTTACTGATTGGAAAAGGTTACTGCTCGGAAAAGTTTACTGCCCGGAAAAGTATACTGCCCGGAAAAGTTTACTGCCCGGAAAAGTTTACTGCCCAGAAAAGATTACTGCTCGGAAAAGCTTACTGCCCGGAAAAGTCTACTGCCTGGAAGAGTTTACTGCACTAAAGAGTTTACTGCCTGGAAGAGTTTACTGATTGGAAAAGTTTACTGTCCGGAAGAGTTTACTGCCTGAAAGAGTTTACTGATTGGAAAAGTTTACTGCCCGGAAAAGTTTATTGCCCGGAAAAGTTTACTGCCCGGAAGAGTTTACTGCCTGAAAGAGTTTACTGATTGGAAAAGGTTACTACTCGGAAAAGTTTACTGCCGGGAAAAGTTTACTGCTCGGAAAAGTTTACTGCCGGGAAAAGTTTACTGCCCGGAAAAGTATACTGCCCGGAAAAGTTTACTGCTTGGAAAAGTTTATTGCCCGGAAAAGATTACTGCTCGGAAAAGCTTACTGCCTGGAAAAGTTTACTGCCCGGAAGAGTTTACCGCCGGGAAGAGTTTACTGATTGGAAAAGTTTACTGCTCGGGAAAGTTTACTGCCTGGAAAAGTTAACTGCCCGGAAGAGTTTACCGCCGGGAAGAGTTTACTGATTGGAAAAGTTTACTGCTCGGGAAAGTTTACTGCCTGGAAAACTTTACTGCCCGGAAGTGTTTACTGCCTGGAAGAGTTTACTGATTGGAAAGGTTTACTACCCGGAAAAGTTTACTGCCCGGAAAAGTTTACTGTCCGGAAGAGTTTACTGCCAGAAAGAGTTTACTGATTGGAAAAGTTTACTGCCCGGAAAAGTTTACTGCCCGGAAGAGTTTACTGCCCGGAAGAGTTTACTGATTTGAAAAGTTTACTGCCCGGAAAAGTTTATTGCCCGGAAAAGTTTACTGCCCGGAAAAGATTACTGCTCGGAAAAGCTTACTGTCCGGAAAATTCTACTGCCTGGAAGAGTTTACTGATTGGAAAAGTTTACTGCTCGGGAAAGTTTACTGCCTGGAAAAGTTTACTGCCCGGAAGAGTTTACCGCCGGGAAGAGTTTACTGATTGGAAAAGTTTACTGGTCGGGAAAGTTTACTGCCTGGAAAAGTTAACTGCCCGGAAGAGTTTACCGCCGGGAAGAGTTTACTGATTGGAAAAGTTTACTGCTCGGGAAAGTTTACTGCCTGGAAAAGTTAACTGCCCGGAAGAGTTTACTGCTTGGAAAAGTTTACTGCCCGGAAGAGTTTACTGCCTGAAAGAGTTTACTGCCCGGAAAAGATTACTGCTCGGAAAAGCTTACTGTCCGGAAAATTCTACTGCCTGGAAGAGTTTACCGCCGGGAAGAGTTTACTGATTGGAAAAGTTTACTGCTCGGGAAAGTTTACTGCCTGGAAAAGTTAACTGCCCGGAAGAGTTTACCGCCGGGAAGAGTTTACTGATTGGAAAAGTTTACTGCTCGGGAAAGTTTACTGCCTGGAAAATTTTACTGCCCGGAAGAATATACCGCCGGGAAGAGTTTACTGATTGGAAAAGTTTACTGCTCGGGAAAGTTTACTGTCTGGAAAAGTTTACTGTCCGGAAGAGTTTACCGCCGGTACGAGTTAAATGGTTGGAAAAGTTTACTGCTCGGGAAAGTTTACTGCCTGGAAAAGTTTACTGCCCGGGAAAGTTTACTGCCTGGAAGAGTTTACTGATTGGAAAAGTTTACTGCTCGGGAAAGTTTACTGCCTGGAAAAGTTTACTGCCCGGAAGAGTTTATCGCCGGGAAGAGTTAAATGGTTGGAAAAGTTTACTGCTCGGAAAAGTTTACTGATTAGTAAAGTTTACTGCCCGGAAAAGTTTACTGATTGGAAAAGTTTACTGCTCGGAAAAGCTTACTGCCCGGAAAAGTCTACTGCCTGGAAAAGTTTACGGCTCGGAAAAGTTTACTCATTGGAAAAGTTTACTGCGAAGAAAAGTTTACTGCCCGAAAAAGTTTACTGCTTGGAAAAGTTTACTGCCCGGAAAAGTTTACTGCCCGGAAAAGTTTACTGATTGGAAAAGTTTACTGCTCGGAAAAGTCTACTGCCTGGAAAAGTTTACTGATTGGAAAAGTTTACTGCTCGGAAAAGTCTACTGCCTGGAAAAGTTTACTGCCCGGAAAAGTTTACTGCTTGGAAAAGTTTACCTCTCGGAAAAGTTTACTGCCCGGAAAAGTTTACTGATTGGAAAAGTTTACTGCCCGGAAAAGTCTACTGCCTGGAAAAGTTTACTGATTGGAAAAGTTTACTGCTCGGGAAAGTTTACTGCCTGGAAAAGTTTACTGCCCGGAAGAGTTTACCGCCGGGAAGAGTTTACTGATTGGAAAAGTTTACTGCTCGGGAAAGTTTACTGCCTGGAAGAGTTTACTGATCGGAAAAGTTTACTGCTCGGGAAAGTTTTCTGCCTGCAAAAGTTTACTGCCCGGAAGAGTTTACCGCCGGGAAGAGTTTACTGATTGGAAAAGTTTACTGCCCGGAAGAGTTTACTGATTTGGAAAGTTTACTGCCCGGAAAAGTTTATTGCCCGGAAAAGTTTACTGCCCGGAAAAGATTACTGCTCGGAAAAGCTTACTGTCCGGAAAATTCTACTGCCTGGAAGAGTTTACTGATTGGAAAAGTTTACTGCTCGGGAAAGTTTACTGCCTGGAAAAGTTTACTGCCCGGAAGAGTTTACCGCCGGGAAGAGTTTACTGATTGGAAAAGTTTACTGGTCGGGAAAGTTTACTGCCTGGAAAAGTTAACTGCCCGGAAGAGTTTACCGCCGGGAAGAGTTTACTGATTGGAAAAGTTTACTGCTCGGGAAAGTTTACTGCCTGGAAAAGTTAACTGCCCGGAAGAGTTTACTGATTGGAAAAGTTTACTGCCCGGAAAAGTTTATTGCCCGAAAAAGTTTATTGCCCGGAAAAGTTTACTGCCTGGAAGAGTTTACTGCCTGAAAGAGTTTACTGCCCGGAAAAGATTACTGCTCGGAAAAGCTTACTGTCCGGAAAATTCTACTGCCTGGAAGAGTTTACCGCCGGGAAGAGTTTACTGATTGGAAAAGTTTACTGCTCGGGAAAGTTTACTGCCTGGAAAAGTTAACTGCCCGGAAGAGTTTACCGCCGGGAAGAGTTTACTGATTGGAAAAGTTTACTGCTCGGGAAAGTTTACTGCCTGGAAAATTTTACTGCCCGGAAGAATATACCGCCGGGAAGAGTTTACTGATTGGAAAAGTTTACTGCTCGGGAAAGTTTACTGTCTGGAAAAGTTTACTGTCCGGAAGAGTTTACCGCCGGTACGAGTTAAATGGTTGGAAAAGTTTACTGCTCGGGAAAGTTTACTGATTGGAAAAGTTTACTGTTCGGAAAAGTCTACTGCCTGGAAAAGTTTACTGATTGGAAAAGTTTACTGCTCGGAAAAGTTAACTGCCCGGAAGAGTTTACCGCCGGGAAGAGTTTACTGATTGGAAAAGTTTACTGCTCGGGAAAGTTTACTGCCTGGAAAAGTTAACTGCCCGGAAGAGTTTACCGCCGGGAAGAGTTTACTGATTGGAAAAGTTTACTGCTCGGGAAAGTTTACTGCCTGGAAAATTTTACTGCCCGGAAGAATATACCGCCGGGAAGAGTTTACTGATTGGAAAAGTTTACTGCTCGGGAAAGTTTACTGTCTGGAAAAGTTTACTGTCCGGAAGAGTTTACCGCCGGTACGAGTTAAATGGTTGGAAAAGTTTACTGCTCGGGAAAGTTTACTGATTGGAAAAGTTTACTGTTCGGAAAAGTCTACTGCCTGGAAAAGTTTACTGATTGGAAAAGTTTACTGCTCGGAAAAGTCTACTGCCTGGAAAAGTTTACTGCCCGGAAAAGTCTACTGCTTGGAAAAGTTTACTGATTGGAAAAGTTTACTGCTCGGAAAAGTCTACTGCCCGAAAAAGTTTACTGATTAGAAAAGTTTACTGCTTGGAAAAGTTTACTGGTCGGGAAAGTTTACTGCCTGGAAAAGTTAACTGCCCGGAAGAGTTTACCGCCGGGAAGAGTTTACTGATTGGAAAAGTTTACTGCTCGGGAAAGTTTACTGCCTGGAAAAGTTAACTGCCCGGAAGAGTTTACTGATTGGAAAAGTTTACTGCCTGGAAGAGTTTACCGCCGGGAAGAGTTTACTGATTGGAAAAGTTTACTGCTCGGGAAAGTTTACTGCCTGGAAAAGTTAACTGTCCGGAAGAGTTTACCGCCGGTACGAGTTAAATGGTTGGAAAAGTTTACTGCACGGGAAAGTTTACTGCCTGGAAAAGTTTACTGCCCGGGAAAGTTTACTGCCTGGAAGAGTTTACTGATTGGAAAAGTTTACTGCTCGGGAAAGTTTACTGCCTGGAAAAGTTTACTGCCCGGAAGAGTTTATCGCCGGGAAGAGTTAAATGGTTGGAAAAGTTTACTGCTCGGAAAAGTTTACTGATTAGTAAAGTTTACTGCCCGGAAAAGTTTACTGATTGGAAAAGTTTACTGCTCGGAAAAGCTTACTGCCCGGAAAAGTCTACTGCCTGGAAAAGTTTACGGCTCGGAAAAGTTTACTCATTGGAAAAGTTTACTGCGAAGAAAAGTTTACTGCCCGAAAAAGTTTACTGCTTGGAAAAGTTTACCTCCCGGAAAAGTTTACTGCCCGGAAAAGTTTACTGATTGGTAAAGTTTACTGCCCGGAAAAGTCTACTGCCTGGAAAAGTTTACTGATTGGAAAAGTTTACTGTTCGGAAAAGTCTACTGCCTGGAAAAGTTTACTGATTGGAAAAGTTTACTGCTCGGAAAAGTCTACTGCCTGGAAAAGTTTACTGCCCGGAAAAGTCTACTGCCTGGAAAAGTTTACTGATTGGAAAAGTTTACTGCTCGGGAAAGTTTACTGCCTGGAAAAGTTTACTGCCCGGAAGAGTTTATCGCCGGGAAGAGTTAAATGGTTGGAAAAGTTTACTGCTCGGAAAAGTTTACTGATTAGTAAAGTTTACTGCCCGGAAAAGTTTACTGATTGGAAAAGTTTACTGCTCGGAAAAGCTTACTGCCCGGAAAAGTCTACTGCCTGGAAAAGTTTACGGCTCGGAAAAGTTTACTCATTGGAAAAGTTTACTGCGAAGAAAAGTTTACTGCCCGAAAAAGTTTACTGCTTGGAAAAGTTTACCTCCCGGAAAAGTTTACTGCCCGGAAAAGTTTACTGATTGGTAAAGTTTACTGCCCGGAAAAGTCTACTGCCTGGAAAAGTTTACTGATTGGAAAAGTTTACTGTTCGGAAAAGTCTACTGCCTGGAAAAGTTTACTGATTGGAAAAGTTTACTGCTCGGAAAAGTCTACTGCCTGGAAAAGTTTATCGCCGGGAAGAGTTAAATGGTTGGAAAAGTTTACTGCTCGGAAAAGTTTACTGATTAGTAAAGTTTACTGCCCGGAAAAGTTTACTGATTGGAAAAGTTTACTGCTCGGAAAAGCTTACTGCCCGGAAAAGTCTACTGCCTGGAAAAGTTTACGGCTCGGAAAAGTTTACTCATTGGAAAAGTTTACTGCGAAGAAAAGTTTACTGCCCGAAAAAGTTTACTGCTTGGAAAAGTTTACCTCCCGGAAAAGTTTACTGCCCGGAAAAGTTTACTGATTGGTAAAGTTTACTGCCCGGAAAAGTCTACTGCCTGGAAAAGTTTACTGATTGGAAAAGTTTACTGTTCGGAAAAGTCTACTGCCTGGAAAAGTTTACTGATTGGAAAAGTTTACTGCTCGGAAAAGTCTACTGCCTGGAAAAGTTTACTGCCCGGAAAAGTCTACTGCCTGGAAAAGTTTACTGATTGGAAAAGTTTACTGCTCGGAAGAGTTTACCGCCGGGAAGGGTTTACTGATTGGAAAAGTTTACTGCTCGGGAAAGTTTACTGCCTGGAAAAGTTTACTGCCCGGAAGAGTTTACCGCCGGGAAGAGTTTACTGATTGGAAAAGTTTACTGCTCGGGAAAGTTTACTGCCTTGAAGAGTTTACTGATTGGAAAAGTTTACTGCTCGGGAAAGTTTTCTGCCTGCAAAAGTTTACTGCCCGGAAGAGTTTATCGCCGGGAATAGTTAAATGGTTGGAAAAGTTTACTGCTCGGAAAAGTCTACTGCCTGGAAAAGTTTACTGCCCGGAAAAGTTTACTGCCCGGAAAAGTCTACTGCCTGGAAAAGTTTACTGATTGGAAAAGTTTACTGCCCGGAAAAGTCTACTGCCTGGAAAAGTTTACTGATTGGAAAAGTTTACTGCTCGGAAAAGTCTACTGCCTGGAAAAGTTTACTGATTGGAAAAGTCTACTGCCTGGAAAAGTTTACTGCTCGGAAAAGTTTACTGCCTGGAAAAGTTTACTGCTCGGAAAAGCTTACTGCCTGGAAAAGTTTACTGCCCGGAAGAGTTTACCGCCGGGAAGAGTTTACTGATTGGAAAAGTTTACTGCTCGGGAAAGTTTACTGCCTGGAAAAGTTAACTGCCCGGAAGAGTTTACCGCCGGGAAGAGTTTACTGATTGGAAAAGTTTACTGCTCGGGAAAGTTTACTGCCTGGAAAACTTTACTGCCCGGAAGTGTTTACTGCCTGGAAGAGTTTACTGATTGGAAAGGTTTACTACCCGGAAAAGTTTACTGCCCGGAAAAGTTTACTGTCCGGAAGAGTTTACTGCCAGAAAGAGTTTACTGATTGGAAAAGTTTACTGCCCGGAAAAGTTTACTGCCCGGAAGAGTTTACTGCCCGGAAGAGTTTACTGATTTGAAAAGTTTACTGCCCGGAAAAGTTTATTGCCCGGAAAAGTTTACTGCCCGGAAAAGATTACTGCTCGGAAAAGCTTACTGTCCGGAAAATTCTACTGCCTGGAAGAGTTTACTGATTGGAAAAGTTTACTGCTCGGGAAAGTTTACTGCCTGGAAAAGTTTACTGCCCGGAAGAGTTTACCGCCGGGAAGAGTTTACTGATTGGAAAAGTTTACTGGTCGGGAAAGTTTACTGCCTGGAAAAGTTAACTGCCCGGAAGAGTTTACCGCCGGGAAGAGTTTACTGATTGGAAAAGTTTACTGCTCGGGAAAGTTTACTGCCTGGAAAAGTTAACTGCCCGGAAGAGTTTACTGCCTGAAAGAGTTTACTGCCCGGAAAAGATTACTGCTCGGAAAAGCTTACTGTCCGGAAAATTCTACTGCCTGGAAGAGTTTACCGCCGGGAAGAGTTTACTGATTGGAAAAGTTTACTGCTCGGGAAAGTTTACTGCCTGGAAAAGTTAACTGCCCGGAAGAGTTTACCGCCGGGAAGAGTTTACTGATTGGAAAAGTTTACTGCTCGGGAAAGTTTACTGCCTGGAAAATTTTACTGCCCGGAAGAATATACCGCCGGGAAGAGTTTACTGCTCGGGAAAGTTTACTGTCTGGAAAAGTTTACTGTCCGGAAGAGTTTACCGCCGGTACGAGTTAAATGGTTGGAAAAGTTTACTGCTCGGGAAAGTTTACTGCCTGGAAAAGTTTACTGCCCGGGAAAGTTTACTGCCTGGAAGAGTTTACTGATTGGAAAAGTTTACTGCTCGGGAAAGTTTACTGCCTGGAAAAGTTTACTGCCCGGAAGAGTTTATCGCCGGGAAGAGTTAAATGGTTGGAAAAGTTTACTGCTCGGAAAAGTTTACTGATTAGTAAAGTTTACTGCCCGGAAAAGTTTACTGCGAAGAAAAGTTTACTGCCCGAAAAAGTTTACTGATTAGAAAAGTTTACTGCTTGGAAAAGTTTACCTCCCGGAAAAGTTTACTGCCCGGAAAAGTTTACTGATTGGTAAAGTTTACCTCCCGGAAAAGTTTACTGCCCGGAAAAGTTTACTGATTGGTAAAGTTTACTGCCCGGAAAAGTCTACTGCCTGGAAAAGTTTACTGATTGGAAAAGTTTACTGCCCGGAAGAGTTTACCGCCGGGAAGAGTTTACTGATTGGAAAAGTTTACTGCTCGGGAAAGTTTACTGCCTGGAAAAGTTTACTGCCCGGAAGAGTTTACCGCCGGGAAGAGTTTACTGATTGGAAAAGTTTACTGCTCGGGAAAGTTTACTGCCTGGAAGAGTTTACTGATTGGAAAAGTTTACTGCTCGGGAAAGTTTTCTGCCTGCAAAAGTTTACTGCCCGGAAGAGTTTATCGCCGGGAATAGTTAAATGGTTGGAAAAGTTTACTGCTCGGAAAAGTCTACTGCCTGGAAAAGTTTACTGCCCGGAAAAGTTTACTGCCCGGAAAAGTCTACTGCCTGGAAAAGTTTACTGATTGGAAAAGTTTACTGCCCGGAAAAGTCTACTGCCTGGAAAAGTTTACTGATTGGAAAAGTTTACTGCTCGGAAAAGTCTACTGCCTGGAAAAGTTTACTGATTGGAAAAGTCTACTGCCTGGAAAAGTTTACTGCTCGGAAAAGTCTACTGCCTGGAAAAGTTTACTGCTCGGAAAAGTTTACTCATTGGAAAAGTTTACTGCGAAGAAAAGTTTACCTCCCGGAAAAGTTTACTGCCCGGAAAAGTTTACTGATTGGTAAAGTTTACTGCCCGGAAAAGTTTACTGCCCGGAAAAGTCTACTGCCTGGAAAAGTTTACTGATTGGAAAAGTTTACTGCCCGGAAAAGTCTACTGCCTGGAAAAGTTTACTGATTGGAAAAGTTTACTGCTCGGAAAAGTCTACTGCCTGGAAAAGTTTACTGCCCGGAAAAGTCTACTGCCTGGAAAAGTTTACTGATTGGAAAAGTTTACTGCCCGGAAAAGTCTACTGCCTGGAAAAGTTTACTGATTGGAAAAGTTTACTGCTCGGAAAAGTATACTGCCTGGAAAAGTTTACTGATTGGAAAAGTTTACTGCTAACTTAACTTTAACTTTTTCTCACTAATAAATTAAAAATCTTCTAATGAGTTTATTAGTGTTGTGTAGGTTGGTGTGTGTGTGAGAGAGAGAGAAAGAGCGAGAGAGACGGAGTGTGATTGGCGGAGCACGCTTCACTATCTTCTGGTCTTGTCGCATCCGTCCAGCTACTGCCTTTGTATGACTCCGCATGAGAAATCCGCAGTCATGACTTCCTCGCTGTATTCCACTTAACATTCCCACTGGTGGGACTGTGGGACTGCGACTATAGGAGGTAAATCCTGATAAATACGGATATGTGTGTTATATTCACGCAAGCTGTTCTATTTTCGCCATCTTGTTTCGAGTACGGTGGGAATCGAAACGTTGCGTTCATACAAAATATTTGCTTACATTTGTACTGAGAACAAAAGTTTAACAGATGTAGCTGATGTTGGATGGTCGTATATATCTGTTACCACATTGTTACTAGTAACAATGTGGTAACGGAGGTTAAGTGGAGGTACTGCAGTGCGACGGCGGATGATGATGATGATTTTAGTGTTTGTGAGAATAGTTATTTATTGAATTCATCATAGACGATAGACTGTTGGACATAGACATCAAACAAAGATGTCGTCTTCGATTGAGGTTAATATGGGACGGGAGAGAATTAGAGCTATTTAATAATATATATATATATATATATATATATATATACACAGCCGACATACAGTACTGTGCGAACAATACTGTCATCCGGTTTGAAGGGCGTTATAGTATAGCGGGGTAACTATATTTAAAATCTTGTCTTAAGGCGAGAAGCACAATATCACCATCAGCCGATAGACGTCCACAGCTGTACATAGGCCTCTCTCATAGATTCTCACTCCGATTGGGGTAGGATTCAGATGGGGGGGATTTGGGCCATTCCCCACCACGCGGGCCCAATGCGGGTCATTGGGAGCCAGAGCCTCGTCTGTTGATTAGCAGGCAGCACCACGAGCTGGTGATGTTGGCTTGGGTCCCGTATGTTTCATTGCAGCTGCTGGATGAAATGGAACCGGTACATCATCGATCTCAATCATCATTCATTATGAAAATTAAATCTAGATTTAAAATAGGTTATAACCTAGAGTACTAAGTGTATTATAATAATAAAAGTAAATAATTTAATAGAGGAAACAAAATGGCGGTCAAAGGATAATGATGTTTTTATTTAACGAAGCGACGATACGAGCGAGACGTTCACTCGATATTAAGTGACGCCTGTAACATGGCAGTAATTAGGATGTTATACACTGCACCACATTGCGCCCGTAGCTTAAGACACGAGGTGTTGAGTTTTGTTACCCCGGTAATTACATTAGCTACAGCGCCCTTCAAACCGGATCATAGTACTGTTTGTCGGTTTCAATAGGCGCTGCAGTGATACCTAAACGATCTCCGGCAACAAAGACACTACCACCAATATTAGCTACAGCGCCCTTCAAACCGGATCATAGTACTGTTTGTCGGGTTCAATAGGCGCTGCAGTGATACCTAAACGATCTCCGGCAACAAAGACACTACCACCAATATTAGCTACAGCGCCCTTCAAACCGGATCATAGTACTGTTTGTCGGTTTCAATAGGCGCTGCAGTGATACCTAAACGATCTCCGGCAACAAAGACACTACCACCAATATTAGCTACAGCGCCCTTCAAACCGGATCATAGTACTGTTTGTCGGGTTCAATAGGCGCTGCAGTGATACCTAAACGATCTCCGGCAACAAAGACACTACCACCAATATTAGCTACAGCGCCCTTCAAACCGGATCATAGTACTGTTTGTCGGGTTCAATAGGCGCTGCAGTGATACCTAAACGATCTCCGGCAACAAAGACACTACCACCAATATTAGCTACAGCGCCCTTCAAACCGGATCATAGTACTGTTTGTCGGGTTCAATAGGCGCTGCAGTGATACCTAAACGATCTCCGGCAACAAAGACACTACCACCAATATTAGCTACAGCGCCCTTCAAACCGGATCATAGTACTGTTTGTCGGGTTCAATAGGCGCTGCAGTGATACCTAAACGATCTCCGGCAACAAAGACACTACCACCAATATTAGCTACAGCGCCCTTCAAACCGGATCATAGTACTGTTTGTCGGGTTCAATAGGCGCTGCAGTGATACCTAAACGATCTCCGGCAACAAAGACACTACCACCAATATTAGCTACAGCGCCCTTCAAACCGGATCATAGTACTGTTTGTCGGGTTCAATAGGCGCTGCAGTGATACCTAAACGATCTCCGGCAACAAAGACACTACCACCAATATTAGCTACAGCGCCCTTCAAACCGGATCATAGTACTGTTTGTCGGGTTCAATAGGCGCTGCAGTGATACCTAAACGATCTCCGGCAACAAAGACACTACCACCAATATTAGCTACAGCGCCCTTCAAACCGGATCATAGTACTGTTTGTCGGGTTCAATAGGCGCTGCAGTGATACCTAAACGATCTCCGGCAACAAAGACACTACCACCAATATTAGCTACAGCGCCCTTCAAACCGGATCATAGTACTGTTTGTCGGGTTCAATAGGCGCTGCAGTGATACCTAAACGATCTCCGGCAACAAAGACACTACCACCAATATTAGCTACAGCGCCCTTCAAACCGGATCATAGTACTGTTTGTCGGGTTCAATAGGCGCTGCAGTGATACCTAAACGATCTCCGGCAACAAAGACACTACCACCAATATTAGCTACAGCGCCCTTCAAACCGGATCATAGTACTGTTTGTCGGGTTCAATAGGCGCTGCAGTGATACCTAAACGATCTCCGGCAACAAAGACACTACCACCAATATTAGCTACAGCGCCCTTCAAACCGGATCATAGTACTGTTTGTCGGTTTCAATAGGCGCTGCAGTGATACCTAAACGATCTCCGGCAACAAAGACACTACCACCAATATTAGCTACAGCGCCCTTCAAACCGGATCATAGTACTGTTTGTCGGGTTCAATAGGCGCTGCAGTGATACCTAAACGATCTCCGGCAACAAAGACACTACCACCAATATTAGCTACAGCGCCCTTCAAACCGGATCATAGTACTGTTTGTCGGGTTCAATAGGCGCTGCAGTGATACCTAAACGATCTCCGGCAACAAAGACACTACCACCAATATTAGCTACAGCGCCCTTCAAACCGGATCATAGTACTGTTTGTCGGGTTCAATAGGCGCTGCAGTGATACCTAAACGATCTCCGGCAACAAAGACACTACCACCAATATTAGCTACAGCGCCCTTCAAACCGGATCATAGTACTGTTTGTCGGGTTCAATAGGCGCTGCAGTGATACCTAAACGATCTCCGGCAACAAAGACACTACCACCAATATTAGCTACAGCGCCCTTCAAACCGGATCATAGTACTGTTTGTCGGTTTCAATAGGCGCTGCAGTGATACCTAAACGATCTCCGGCAACAAAGACACTACCAGCCAATATTAGCTACAGCGCCCTTCAAACCGGATCATAGTACTGTTTGTCGGGTTCAATAGGCGCTGCAGTGATACCTAAACGATCTCCGGCAACAAAGACACTACCACCAATATTAGCTACAGCGCCCTTCAAACCGGATCATAGTACTGTTTGTCGGTTTCAATAGGCGCTGCAGTGATACCTAAACGATCTCCGGCAACAAAGACACTACCAGCCAATATTAGCTACAGCGCCCTTCAAACCGGATCATAGTACTGTTTGTCGGGTTCAATAGGCGCTGCAGTGATACCTAAACGATCTCCGGCAACAAAGACACTACCACCAATATTAGCTACAGCGCCCTTCAAACCGGATCATAGTACTGTTTGTCGGGTTCAATAGGCGCTGCAGTGATACCTAAACGATCTCCGGCAACAAAGACACTACCACCAATATTAGCTACAGCGCCCTTCAAACCGGATCATAGTACTGTTTGTCGGGTTCAATAGGCGCTGCAGTGATACCTAAACGATCTCCGGCAACAAAGACACTACCACCAATATTAGCTACAGCGCCCTTCAAACCGGATCATAGTACTGTTTGTCGGGTTCAATAGGCGCTGCAGTGATACCTAAACGATCTCCGGCAACAAAGACACTACCAGCCAATATTAGCTACAGCGCCCTTCAAACCGGATCATAGTACTGTTTGTCGGGTTCAATAGGCGCTGCAGTGATACCTAAACGATCTCCGGCAACAAAGACACTACCACCAATATTAGCTACAGCGCCCTTCAAACCGGATCATAGTACTGTTTGTCGGGTTCAATAGGCGCTGCAGTGATACCTAAACGATCTCCGGCAACAAAGACACTACAGCCAATATTAGCTACAGCGCCCTTCAAACCGGATCATAGTACTGTTTGTCGGGTTCAATAGGCGCTGCAGTGATACCTAAACGATCTCCGGCAACAAAGACACTACCAGCCAATATTAGCTACAGCGCCCTTCAAACCGGATCATAGTACTGTTTGTCGGGTTCAATAGGCGCTGCAGTGATACCTAAACGATCTCCGGCAACAAAGACACTACGACCAATATTAGCTACAGCGCCCTTCAAACCGGATCATAGTACTGTTTGTCGGGTTCAATAGGCGCTGCAGTGATACCTAAACGATCTCCGGCAACAAAGACACTACCACCAATATTAGCTACAGCGCCCTTCAAACCGGATCATAGTACTGTTTGTCGGGTTCAATAGGCGCTGCAGTGATACCTAAACGATCTCCGGCAACAAAGACACTACCACCAATATTAGCTACAGCGCCCTTCAAACCGGATCATAGTACTGTTTGTCGGTTTCAATAGGCGCTGCAGTGATACCTAAACGATCTCCGGCAACAAAGACACTACAGCCAATATTAGCTACAGCGCCCTTCAAACCGGATCATAGTACTGTTTGTCGGGTTCAATAGGCGCTGCAGTGATACCTAAACGATCTCCGGCAACAAAGACACTACCACCAATATTAGCTACAGCGCCCTTCAAACCGGATCATAGTACTGTTTGTCGGTTTCAATAGGCGCTGCAGTGATACCTAAACGATCTCCGGCAACAAAGACACTACAGCCAATATTAGCTACAGCGCCCTTCAAACCGGATCATAGTACTGTTTGTCGGGTTCAATAGGCGCTGCAGTGATACCTAAACGATCTCCGGCAACAAAGACACTACAGCCAATATTAGCTACAGCGCCCTTCAAACCGGATCATAGTACTGTTTGTCGGGTTCAATAGGCGCTGCAGTGATACCTAAACGATCTCCGGCAACAAAGACACTACAGCCAATATTAGCTACAGCGCCCTTCAAACCGGATCATAGTACTGTTTGTCGGGTTCAATAGGCGCTGCAGTGATACCTAAACGATCTCCGGCAACAAAGACACTACCACCAATATTAGCTACAGCGCCCTTCAAACCGGATCATAGTACTGTTTGTCGGGTTCAATAGGCGCTGCAGTGATACCTAAACGATCTCCGGCAACAAAGACACTACAGCCAATATTAGCTACAGCGCCCTTCAAACCGGATCATAGTACTGTTTGTCGGGTTCAATAGGCGCTGCAGTGATACCTAAACGATCTCCGGCAACAAAGACACTACCACCAATATTAGCTACAGCGCCCTTCAAACCGGATCATAGTACTGTTTGTCGGGTTCAATAGGCGCTGCAGTGATACCTAAACGATCTCCGGCAACAAAGACACTACAACCAATATTAGCTACAGCGCCCTTCAAACCGGATCATAGTACTGTTTGTCGGGTTGCTACAGCGCCCTTCAAACCGGATCATAGTACTGTTTGTCGGGTTCAATAGGCGCTGCAGTGATACCTAAACGATCTCCGGCAACAAAGACACTACGACCAATATTAGCTACAGCGCCCTTCAAACCGGATCATAGTACTGTTTGTCGGGTTCAATAGGCGCTGCAGTGATACCTAAACGATCTCCGGCAACAAAGACACTACCACCAATATTAGCTACAGCGCCCTTCAAACCGGATCATAGTACTGTTTGTCGGGTTCAATAGGCGCTGCAGTGATACCTAAACGATCTCCGGCAACAAAGACACTACAACCAATATTAGCTACAGCGCCCTTCAAACCGGATCATAGTACTGTTTGTCGGGTTCAATAGGCGCTGCAGTGATACCTAAACGATCTCCGGCAACAAAGACACTACAACCAATATTAGCTACAGCGCCCTTCAAACCGGATCATAGTACTGTTTGTCGGGTTCAATAGGCGCTGCAGTGATACCTAAACGATCTCCGGCAACAAAGACACTACAGCCAATATTAGCTACAGCGCCCTTCAAACCGGATCATAGTACTGTTTGTCGGGTTCAATAGGCGCTGCAGTGATACCTAAACGATCTCCGGCAACAAAGACACTACAGCCAATATTAGCTACAGCGCCCTTCAAACCGGATCATAGTACTGTTTGTCGGGTTCAATAGGCGCTGCAGTGATACCTAAACGATCTCCGGCAACAAAGACACTACCAGCCAATATTAGCTACAGCGCCCTTCAAACCGGATCATAGTACTGTTTGTCGGGTTCAATAGGCGCTGCAGTGATACCTAAACGATCTCCGGCAACAAAGACACTACCACCAATATTAGCTACAGCGCCCTTCAAACCGGATCATAGTACTGTTTGTCGGTTTCAATAGGCGCTGCAGTGATACCTAAACGATCTCCGGCAACAAAGACACTACCACCAATATTAGCTACAGCGCCCTTCAAACCGGATCACAGTAATGTTCGCACAGTAATGTTTGTCCCTGGGGTAGTACCTACCTATAGTATTTTTTTCAATTAGGAGACGAGCGGAGCGTTCACCTGATTTTAAGTGATACTCTCGCCTGTCGCATGTCATTCAAATCCCAGCCCCAATAGTGGGAATATTGGAAACTGCTGTTTAATATATGACCTTGGTGTTGGTAGGGAGAGATTTGGGCCGTTCCCCCTCCATACGAATCCCCAAACCATCGATGTGGGAATCTTTGGGGGAGGCCTTTGTCCAGCAGTGGACGTCTATCTGACGAACAATCTCACTGACGTTATTATTGGAAAGGTGAACCGATTCACAGATAATAAAACATGGCGACCGTAAGGGAAACTTCGACAGAAAAAATGGCGGCAAATTTGACAGGACGCGGCGTTCCGTTCCGGTTCCTAATTTGAATGTTATGCGACACGCGCGGTGTCGGATGGCGGGCTTATGTCCATCCCACTTAGGGTTCCGTACTAAACAAATAATTTATTTATTTATACCCTTCGATAGCCGGGACTTCCCCGCAATTGTCTTTTGGGGGATTTTTGTAAGATCCATTCTTACCTGACCTCTGAACGGCGGAAGTATGAAAGAGAAAAAAACGGTAGAAGCAATAGCCTTAACAAATTTCGAGTGTTCACGTCTAATAGAGTTGGAGATCTCCGACGCGACTTCTAAACTAAGCCAGGAACAAGTTGGATTAATATTCTTCCCACTGCTGGGACTCCAGGCCTTCCACATATGTGGGTGCTAAGTGCATGGTTGGGGAAGAGGAGTTTCCACATAGTTCATCTGATAAAAAGTGATATGTTTACTTAGCAGCGTATGATGTTGTCTTAGTAATTAGACTAATTACAGCGCCCTTCAAACAGGATCACAGTTGTTTTTACCTGATGGCAATTGATATCTATGACAATATGGCGCTGGTTAGAATGATATACACCGCTTTAAGACCTAACATAGTTCAGTCTTGCATACACCAGTGAATTCGCTAGCGCCCTTCAAACCGGATACAGATGTGACAACAGGTAATGATATACACTGCATCGCATTGTGCTCGTCTCCTTGATACATACAATGTTAGGTCTCGTTACCCTATTGACTAATAACAGCGCCCTTCAAACCGGAACAGTAGTGGCAATCTCTATTTCCAGAGACCGATTAGGTACCACCGCAACGATTATTGCAGCCGCCAAACAGTACTCAGCAAACATTACCGTGTTCCGGTTTGAAGGGCGCTGTTGCCAGTGAAATTACTGCGGTAATGAGACTCAACATCTCATATAGTAGGGCGCATTATGGTGCTGTGTATAGCATCCTAACTAGCGCCGCGTTATGGGGACGAGCGTATCACTTACTGATGGTGAACATCCCGATAGTTCCATTGCATAAAAAAAAAAAAATTGTTGCCATAAGCACTACCTTCGAAATTCAAATTTTGTATGTTAAAAATAATAATATTGCTACGGAACCATTCGAACAGGATCGCTTACGGCTAATTAAGAATGCATGCGCGCCATTAACGAGCCCCCCGAGTGGGGGGCGCGCGCACACTTACACAATTACTTCTTTATTTACGACCTTTGACACTTAGCGCTGTTCTTTATTTAAATTGTTTAGAACAACAAGTTTCAAATAACGTTTCCTTTTTTTTTTTTTTTCAGTTTATCGGTATCGAATTTTTCTGTACAGCCATTACTGGTGATAATGTGTCTGTTGCTACAGACCGTCTAGGTACAGCCGCAGCGCCTATTGCAGCCGACAGACAGCACTGTGCGGACATTGCTGTGATCCGGTTTGAAGGACCTATAGCTATCACTGGTGGTAGTGTCACCGGTGAGACACATCTTCTGCCTCAGCTCTCACCAGTGATACTACCCCCTAATGAAATAATCAAAGTATTATTATATCTGTGGTTATCTATGACCGTCCCCATGTGACATTTCAATTATCAAAATGGCGCCGCCTTGTCACAACATTCGAAGGGTGAAAATAATGGCGCGAAATCGATTACGATTGCGGTTTCGTGTTACGCAGATAATAATATAATTATGCGATAAACTTTTGAGGGTTGAAGGGGATGAAAGTGGAGGGAGTTAATTGTTTTATAATTTAATTATTATCTATCCAAATGTGATTGAGAGATTATTTATTGAAAAAAAAAAATTTTTTTTTGAAGCCGTGCGGTCTATGGTCTACAGCTTTTTAATAGGATTAAAGATAGCAGCACAGGTGTAATAGGGTTCAGCCCAACATCTTCTGGAGTCCAAGTCGATCTCACCTGCACGAGGAGCAGACTGCTGGAAAAGACCAGGCTCTGACCACCCACCAACTACTCGGTATGCGTATAAACAATTCTATACTCATTATTACACGGCTAAATTGAACGGTCGCAATGTTCATATATACTGGCAACGCGACGAAGCGTTCACTTAGTCGGTTAATACAGTTCCATTGGTTTAATCAAATTTGAACTGTGCGTTCTATAGCATAGAGTCGAATTAAAGCGTTTTACATAAACCAGTATTCTATGACGGAAGGTAGGAAAAACAATCAACTTCAAGCTAACTTGATCTTTATATACTATGGGATAGAGTTGATAATGCAATAGTCGCGTTGAATGTATGAACTTTGCACCGTTCGCTGTGTGTCGGGATAATGATGACGTCACGTCAACCAGTCGACCGATAACTAGTATACTGGTAAGGATGATATACACTGCAACATATTTATCTTTTCTGCAAGGAGATAGTAAGTAGAACAATGGAGGGAAAATAAGACAATAACACAATAAAATAAGTAAGAAATATCGTGAGATATAAAGAAATATATAAGTAATAATGATGAATAAATAAAAGTATGTGCTCTAATATATCAGGGAAGGATGAAAGAAGGAATTAGGATGGAGTATAGATGAGAAAAATAAGAAGGGAGAAAGAAGAGAATAAAGAAAGCAACAGAAATATGTAATAAAGAAAGGAACGAAGCCCAGGCCCAAAAATGCAAAGGGAATGACGTATTAAAAAAAAACATATGTTCCTTGTCTATAGCGAATTAGCATCTTTCGTAGACAATAATATTACTCCTTGAGGTAGGACTAGTTTAGGAAGGACTTCATTGTATTCATATATATATCATCATCATCATCATATTCAAGAGTAGAGCTGATGAAGAAGTGGTTCTGAGGAAGAGGAGGAGTAGAAATAATATAAAAACTGTTTGAGTACAATGTATTTATGAAGCAGTTTCAATATAGAACCTCTTTTCACAATACCAATAAGAGAAAGAGCATTTTAGTTTTTTTTTTTAAACTGATGTGGAACAGTATTAGTGGAAGAATGAAGTACCGCATTAAGAAGAAGAGGAATCCTCATCCATCCTATTGAAGAACTGTAGTCATAATTAACTCGACTGTAGTCGAATTAAGACTACCTTTTCAATTGCCGCTGTTAGCGGAGGCTATGCTTGAAGCTGCAGCCTTTCCTCTCCCTTCAGCTCGACTTTCAGCAATAGCTACAGCTGATGATTTGCCGTAGCTAATAGCTACGCTCTCTGCGCTGTCGATGTAGCTTTCGTCGTCGTCGCCTTCGTAGTCACCTTCCTCGCTGCCGTTGTCGTAAGGTTGTGTAGTTTTGTGCGGTTCAGTTTTCTTAGTTAACGATGATGGGCACGGAGTTGTTTGGGTTGGTGTGGTTTTTGTCGTCTGTGTTGTTTTGGTTGGTTTCGGTGTTGTTTTAGTCGTTTTGGTGCATTTCGTGGGTTTAGTTGGAGTCGTTTTGGTAGGAGTTGTTTTTGTTGGTGTTGTTTTAGTTTTATCGGTGCATGTGGTGGTTTTAGTTGGAGTCGTTTTGGTAATGGAGGTTGTTTTTGTCGGTGTTGTTTTAGTTTTATCGGTGCATGTGGTGGTTTTAGTTGGAGTCGTTTTGGTAGGGGTTGTTTTTGTCGGTGTTGTTTTAGTTTTATCGGTGCATGTGGTGGTTTTAGTTGGAGTCGTTTTGGTAGGGGTTGTTTTTGTCGGTGTTGTTTTAGTTTTATCGGTGCATGTGGTGGTTTTAGTTGGAGTCGTTTTGGTAGGGGTTGTTTTTGTCGGTGTTGTTTTAGTTTTATCGGTGCATGTGGTGGTTTTAGTTGGAGTCGTTTTGGTAGGGGTAGTTGTTTTTGTCGGTGTTGTTTTAGTTTTATCGGTGCATGTGGTGGTTTTAGTTGGAGTCGTTTTGGTAGGGGTTGTTTTTGTCGGTGTTGTTTTGGTTTTATCGGTGCATGTGGTGGTTTTAGTTGGAGTCGTTTTGGTAGGAGTTGTTTTTGTCGGTGTTGTTTTGGTTTTATCGGTGCATGTGGTGGTTTTAGTTGGAGTCGTTTTGGTAGGAGTTGTTTTTGTCGGTGTTGTTTTAGTCTTCTCCGTGCACGCTGTGGGTTCAGTTGGTTTCAATGTTGTTTTTGTTGATTTCGCATTCGGATCTAAGGAAGATAATGTTTCATTGTTTAATAATACAATTTGTAAGGAACCTCTATTTTATTAATAATGATACGTACTTGGTCTCTGTATATGTGTGCATAGAAAGAAATATATACTATGTGTTTTATATATGTAATAAAATAATAAAAGGCCCACTTAATGTCTCCATGGGGCGTATGGGGTCCCGTATAACAACTCACGAGACATAAGCCAACATCACCAGCTCATGGTGCAGCCTACCAATCAAAAAAGGTGGCACTGGTAATGGGAAAAGACCGAGATCCCCCATGAACCCTTACAATCGATTGCCTTTAGTTCCTAGACGGTATCCGGCAACAGAGACACTACCACCAGTGATAGCTATAGGTCCTTCAAACCGGATCACAGCAATGTCCGCACAGTGCTGTCTGTCGGCTGCAATAGGCGCTGCGGCGGTACCTAGACGGTCTCCGGCAACAGAGACACTACCACCAGTGATAGCTATAGGTCCTTCAAACCGGATCACAGCAATGTCCGCACAGTACTGTCTGTCGGCTGCAATAGGCGCTGCGGCGGTACCTAGACGGTCTCCGGCAACAGAGACACTACCACCAGTGATAGCTATAGGTCCTTCAAACCGGATCACAGCAATGTCCGCACAGTACTGTCTGTCGGCTGCAATAGGCGCTGCGGCGGTACCTAGACGGTCTCCGGCAACAGAGACACTACCACCAGTGATAGCTATAGGCCCTTCAAACCGGATCACAGCAATGTCCGCACAGTACTGTCTGTCGGCTGCAATAGGCGCTGCGGCGGTACCTAGACGGTCTCCGGCAACAGAGACACTACCGCCAGTGATAGCTATAGGCCCTTCAAACCGGATCACAGCAATGTCCGCACAGTACTGTCTGTCGGCTGCAATAGGCGCTGCGGCGGTACCTAGACGGTCTCCGGCAACAGAGACACTACCACCAGTGATAGCTATAGGTCCTTCAAACCGGATCACAGCAATGTCCGCACAGTACTGTCTGTCGGCTGCAATAGGCGCTGCGGCGGTACCTAGACGGTCTCCGGCAACAGAGACACTACCACCAGTGATAGCTATAGGCCCTTCAAACCGGATCACAGCAATGTCCGCAAATAGACGCTGCGGCGGTACCTAGACGGTCTCCGGCAGCAGAGACACTACCACCAGTGATAGCTATAGGCCCTTCAAACCGGATCACAGCAATGTCCGCACAGTACTGTCTGTCGGCTGCAATAGGCGCTGCGGCGGTACCTAGACGGTCTCCGGCAACAGAGACACTACCACCAGTGATAGCTATAGGCCCTTCAAACCGGATCACAGCAATGTCCGCAAATAGACGCTGCGGCGGTACCTAGACGGTCTCCGGCAACAGAGACACTACCACCAGTGATAGCTATAGGCCCTTCAAACCGGATCACAGCAATGTCCGCAAATAGACGCTGCGGCGGTACCTAGACGGTCTCCGGCAACAGAGACACTACCACCAGTGATAGCTATAGGCCCTTCAAACCGGATCACAGCAATGTCCGCAAATAGACGCTGCGGCGGTACCTAGACGGTCTCCGGCAACAGAGACACTACCACCAGTGATAGCTATAGGCCCTTCAAACCGGATCACAGCAATGTCCGCAAATAGACGCTGCGGCGGTACCTAGACGGTCTCCGGCAACAGAGACACTACCACCAGTGATAGCTATAGGCCCTTCAAACCGGATCACAGCAATGTCCGCACAGTACTGTCTGTCGGCTGCAATAGACGCTGCGGCGGTACCTAGACGGTCTCCGGCAACAGAGACACTACCACCAGTGATAGCTATAGGCCCTTCAAACCGGATCACAGCAATGTCCGCAAATAGACGCTGCGGCGGTACCTAGACGGTCTCCGGCAGCAGAGACACTACCACCAGTGATAGCTATAGGCCCTTCAAACCGGATCACAGCAATGTCCGCAAATAGACGCTGCGGCGGTACCTAGACGGTCTCCGGCAACAGAGACACTACCACCAGTGATAGCTATAGGCCCTTCAAACCGGATCACAGCAATGTCCGCAAATAGACGCTGCGGCGGTACCTAGACGGTCTCCGGCAACAGAGACACTACCACCAGTGATAGCTATAGGCCCTTCAAACCGGATCACAGCAATGTCCGCAAATAGACGCTGCGGCGGTACCTAGACGGTCTCCGGCAACAGAGACACTACCACCAGTGATAGCTATAGGCCCTTCAAACCGGATCACAGCAATGTCCGCAAATAGACGCTGCGGCGGTACCTAGACGGTCTCCGGCAACAGAGACACTACCACCAGTGATAGCTATAGGCCCTTCAAACCGGATCACAGCAATGTCCGCAAATAGACGCTGCGGCGGTACCTAGACGGTCTCCGGCAACAGAGACACTACCACCAGTGATAGCTATAGGCCCTTCAAACCGGATCACAGCAATGTCCGCAAATAGACGCTGCGGCGGTACCTAGACGGTCTCCGGCAACAGAGACACTACCACCAGTGATAGCTATAGGCCCTTCAAACCGGATCACAGCAATGTCCGCAAATAGACGCTGCGGCGGTACCTAGACGGTCTCCGGCAACAGAGACACTACCACCAGTGATAGCTATAGGCCCTTCAAACCGGATCACAGCAATGTCCGCAAATAGACGCTGCGGCGGTACCTAGACGGTCTCCGGCAACAGAGACACTACCACCAGTGATAGCTATAGGCCCTTCAAACCGGATCACAGCAATGTCCGCAAATAGACGCTGCGGCGGTACCTAGACGGTCTCCGGCAACAGAGACACTACCACCAGTGATAGCTATAGGCCCTTCAAACCGGATCACAGCAATGTCCGCACAGTACTGTCTGTCGGCTGCAATACGCGCTGCGGCGGTACCTAGACGGTCTCCGGCAACAGAGACACTACCACCAGTGATAGCTATAGGTCCTTCAAACCGGATCACAGCAATGTCCGCACAGTACTGTCTGTCGGCTGCAATACGCGCTGCGGCGGTACCTAGACGGTCTCCGGCAACAGAGACACTACCACCAGTGATAGCTATAGGTCCTTCAAACCGGATCACAGCAATGTCCGCACAGTACTGTCTGTCGGCTGCAATACGCGCTGCGGCGGTACCTAGACGCTCTCCGGCAACAGAGACACTACCACCAGTGATAGCTATAGGTCCTTCAAACCGGATCACAGCAATGTCCGCACAGTACTGTCTGTCGGCTGCAATAGGCGCTGCGGCGGTACCTAGACGGTCTCCGGCAACAGAGACACTACCACCAGTGATAGCTATAGGTCCTTCAAACCGGATCACAGCAATGTCCGCACAGTACTGTCTGTCGGCTGCAATACGCGCTGCGGCGGTACCTAGACGGTCTCCGGCAACAGAGACACTACCACCAGTGATAGCTGTAGGTCCTTCAAACCGGATCACAGTGATGACTGCAGTTATTGGTGGTGAAGTAAAATACTTACTTGGTTCAGCCGAGACCACCATCACGAAGGACTGAAAAGGAATTACAGAATAATGTATGTAATTTTTTTTTTTTAAATCTCTACTAATGGTAAAGGTTTCATTAGACACCATGGCCACCATCAGCTCTTTAATCTAGGGCCAGTAGGAATAGGAGTAAGGTAAGCCCTGACTGTCGTAGAAGGTGGCTACGGTCTAAGAGTTTCGTGGGTTTTGGGACCCTCATTGTCTACTAAGTCCAGGATGAACCAGCTCGAGGTGGTCTATAGCTTCTCCTATCAAAGAGACGGTCGCGAGGGTCACAGCCCTAATGAGCCCTGAAGAGGTTATAGTTGGTATAATCCTATACAACTTTGTCATGTCCAGAAGGTAACAAAAAAAAAAAAAAAAACAGTATTTATATACGAGACGAGACGAGCGGGACGTTCACCTGATGTTGAGTGATACTTCACCACATTGCGCTGACCGCCTTGAGACAAGATGTTGAGTATCGTTACTCCAGTAAATATACTAGCTACCTACACAACTCACGGAACCCTGACCAACCAACCAAGCTCACCAGCTCATTATGCAGCCTGTTAATCAACAGATGAGGATCTGGCTCCCACCAGCCCGCATTGGACTAGGCGTGGTGGGGAACGTCCAAAATCCCCCCCCATATGACATCCTACAAATGACCTTTGGCTGATGATCATGGTAACATTAAAAAAAAAAAAATCTGCACTATTTTTTTTATAACCATAAAAAGTATTATATACTATATCTCTCGTACCTGGTATAAGTACTTAGATGAAAATACTAAGTTTCAATACCTAGTCGCGTAAAGACCTCTCATATATAGTATACAGTCCTTTTTAAAGTTTGATCCTGTCGAAGATACCGAGCTGGTGGTGGTACACAACGGCGATAAATATCGTGTTGGGATACCTGACAGTACAGTCCACCCGTATCCCAGCAGTGGGATGATAAATAAGTATTATTTTTTTATATTTATTTATTACTCACCGCGGCCGCCATTAGTATAAGCACACGACCCATCTCGATACAATACACTATCACATATAATCGTATAACATCTACATAATATATATATATATATATGTATATGTTGTAGTCACAATAGAATATGAGGATAGCTGTTCAAACACTACAGCATTGTTTTTTTTTTTATTTAATTTAGACGAAAGCAAGCGTAATATTCAGCTGATGGTGAATAACAGTCAATGGAAATGTAGCGATGGTTGTGACGTTTATTTTTACTTTTTAGACGTATAAAGATCTCGCTCCGCAGCGCCCTTCAGACCGGAACAGTAATGTCGGAAAGTCATGACAGTCTCCGGCAACAGATACTGCAGTAGCGTAGCTAGTGTTGTAGTTTGTAGTGAATACTTGCACGTGGTGTAGTTTATCATACTATCAGTATGATGGTCTACACCACGCATCAGTATCATATCTTACATCGTTAAGGGTAAGTTTATTGTCTGGAACTAGTGTTGAGCAAGGTTAAAGACTAAGACTTGACAATGTTATTGGTCTTGGTCCTGAGAAAGACCAGGACTATTTAGTCATCAGTACTAAGCATCAGATCAAAGTCCATTTCGTGTTCTCTATGAGATTACCTTTATATATATATCATTGAAATATCCGATTGTTAAGAGTAATCTCCAAAAAGACTGAACTGGTGAAGAACTAGTATTTTAGCTGAAGATAGAAGAAGAAGTAGAAAGAGGAAGACGATTTTTCTGGTTTGAAGTTCGCATTGTAGCTAGTGTAATTACAGGGATGCAGAGACTGTTCTATGTCTGAGACGACGAGCGCAATGTGGTGAGTTTATATCATCCTAACTAGCGCTACATTAAGGGCAGGCGTATCACTTACCATCAGGTGAAAGTCCAGATCCTATCATCACTTAATAGAATAAAAAAAAAGAAGTTTATTCTTGAATTTTGTTCTATGGAAGCAATAATATAGATGTAATAAATGTACACGAGCTCGTCTGTTGGGTTGAATTAATAATGATAGAGTTACGTTCCATAAGCGGAAAAGAGACAGGTATATAAAAATTGTATAACGTTTCCGTAAGTGGGATAGAGAAGGGAATATAGTAATCGAATAGAGTAACGTTTCCGTAAGCAGGAAAGAGAATAGAATGCAATAACTGCATAGAGTAACGCTTCCGTAAGTGGGAAAGAGACATATATATGAAAAGTGGGAGGAGTTAGCGAATAACGCGTTCCGATTGGTGGACGCGTTAATACAAAGCGTCACGGTCGAAAGGGTTTTATTCTTTATTATAGGCAAAAGTGGGAGCTGTTTATATGATGGTAAATTGTTTGCGTGAACAATGGCAACACCAGGTCTGGTGGTACTGGTGGAATGTCGCCGTAGACCGTTTTATAGGTGAGTTCAACAGCGGCGCCTATTTCCATCGCCGAATAATACTGTGTAAACATTACAGTGTTTTGATTTAAATGGCGGTGTAGCTAGAGTAATTACTGAGGTATTGAGATATAATATGTTATGTCTCAAGATGACGAGCACAATGTAGTGTACATCATTCTAACTAGCGCTGTGTTATAGGTAGTATAACTTATCAAGTGTACATTCCGTCTTGTCGCGTTATAGATTAAAAACTTCTATGTTCAAGTTGTCATAAACAAAACAAATATATGAAATATAGATTTTATTAGTCTGTGAATCTAAAAATATAAGTAATCAATCAATATTATTAACTGTCTATATAAGAAAGTCTTGTATCCCAGCTGTGGGAGTATTATATCGGCTCCTATATCCCTTAGTCGCTTAATACCTTCTCCCGTCCGTCGATAGGCGTTCCCGTTTGTATTAGACTCCTCCCACTTATCACGTCCCGGGTTTGTAGGAGCACGGGATTTAGTTAGGAGCCCACGGCTATACAACGCGGGCGCGATGCGGGCAAAAAGCCAAGGAGCATAGTTAAAGAAGCGAATTATTCAAAAATCGAACCCTCTCCGATTGGTCAGCGACAGAACTATCGAACGACCATTTTGTTTTCCGCGTGTGTATTGCTATTCGCGCCAAACAATTTTTGACATTTATCGATTTGTTTAATCGATTTTTTTTCTTGATAAATCGATGTAAATATTTACAGTTTTTGTTTGTGATGTTGTGTTTTTTTTCTGTTTGTGTATAGTCTCCTTTGTCAACATACTTTGTTGTTAGGTGAGTTTTTTTTTTTTTTTTAACAAAACGATCACGGTATGTGATACGCCCGCTCATAACATGGCGCTAGTATTACATACAATGCACCGCATTGCGCTCGCCGCTGCGTCGTTTAGATATACAGTCTCGTTACCCTGATTACGCTAGTTACAACGCCTTTCAAACCGGAATAGTAAAGTCTATAGTAAATATATTGCGTATGTCCAAACAGGATGTGGTATATGTAAACAATGTGGTGCTGGTGTCTCTAACATATGGTAGGGTAGGTCATTGTTGCCGGATACCGCCAAACATTACTGTGTTCCGGTTTGAAGGGCGCTGTATCTAGTGTAATTATTGGAGTGGCGAACTCAACATCTTATATCCTGAAGCGATAAATGCAAGGTGTAGTATATCATCCTAGCTTGCGCCATTTTATGGCCAGGCCACTTACCATCAGGTTGAACGTCTCCCTCGTCTTGACTAATACAATACTATACTCTTTAATATTACCAAGTTCCGGCTCGAAGGACCATATGAGGTTAAGACGACTAACATTTTATATCTCAAGGCTCAAGAATGATAAACTGCATCACATCGTTTTGATACCATGTGATGTTGAGTATCGTTGATACCTGATGGTAAGTGTACTACAGCGCCCTTCAAACCGGATCACAGCAATGTCCGCACAGTACTGTCTGTCGGCTGCAACAGGCGCTGCGGCGGTACCTAGACGGTCTGCAGCAACAGAGACACTACCACCAGTAACAGGTACAGCGCCCTTCAAACCGGATCACAGCTATGTCCGCACAGTACTGTCTGTCGGCTGCAACAGGCGCTGCGGCGGTACCTAGACGGTCTCCGGCAACTGAGACACTACCACCAGTGATAGCTATAGGTCCTTCAAACCGGATCACAGTAATTTTACTAGGTACAGCTTCGTCATATTACTGTTCATCGCTGCGGTAGTACTTACCTATATAAAGTTTATAGTCTGTTCATTCCATCATCATCAGCTGATCGACGTCCCATTGCTGGACATAGGCCTCCCACAAAGATTCCCACGTTTACTTATATAGTGGGATTCTGGTTACGACCCAATGTAGGCCGACGGAGGCCGGAGTCTCTTCTATCGACTAACAGGCACAAGTAGGTAAGGTTGTCGGTCTTTATATATATACGTATCATAGACAAGGACTAAAAGAAAAAAACCATAGTCCAGATTACGGCGGTGATAAAAAAAAAAAAAAGTGTCTACACATGGTCCGCACGTTCGGATCTGTATTGTTTACGTTAACGCAATGCGGACGTATACAGTTCACATCTTGGTACTGGTGGTGGTGTCTCTGTCGTCCACACCTGGGCTCTAGATCTATCGAGGATAGGACTAAGCTGTTCCCTGACTGCAGTATTAGTCGACTAAAATGCAGTGAGCCGGAGGGTGATGGTCCTCGGAGCTCAATAAGCGAGCTTTAGGAGGACGGCAAATGCATAGTCATCTTGTATTTGCTGTAGCGTAGTGCGGGTGCTGGGGGCTTTGGCCTACCGTGGGATGTTTTGGGGTGCAGGGGGCGTCGTTGCCTAGGAGACCACTGAGGGGGTAAAAGTGGGGAAGCTCCTATACAACCATACCTAGCCCCCAGAAGCAGAATATCTTTTAAGAAGATATCCCACGCGATCAAAAGCTTCCCGCCGCCGGAGACGATCTAAGTACCACCGCAGCGACACACAGTACTGTGCAGACATTGCTGTGATCCGGTTTGAAGGACCTACAGCTATCACTGGTGGTAGTGTCTCTGTTGCTACAGACCGTCTAGGTACCACCGCAGCGTCAAACAGAGTATGCGAACATTACTGTGATCCGGTTTGAAGGGCGTTGTATCTAGTGTAATTACTGCGGTAATGATATATCTCAAGCAACGAGCGCAATGTGCTGCAGTATGTCATACTAACTAGCGCCACGTTATAGACAGACGTATCATTAACTTCACGTTTACAGCGCCCTTCAAACCGGACCACAGTAATGTTTTCACACAACACCATTAGATACTAGTGAAGGATAATCAGGTTCTTGTGACTAATTTCATAGTTAAAGTAATAATATATGGAATGTCTCTCTCTCTCTTTCTACCTCTCTATCTCTCTCTCTCTCTCTGAAACGCTAGCAGTCCTACCACCAGTGGCAATATAAAGGGTGTTCTCTATTATCAGCAGGTCCGATGTCCAGCTACGGCAGCATGTCGCCTTCGGACGAGGGTTTCGACCGATACGAGCCACCGTTCTACTGTCCACCACCACACCAAGGTAACCATGGGTGATGTCCATACTTCCATCAGATGATACACTACCACTGCTGGGCGTGGGGTCCCAATAAAGACCCACATCCAGTGCGATGGTAAAGATGACCGCAGTAACTCGAAACCGGATTGGAGTGAAGATCGTTAGGCGAGGCCTGTGTCTTGAAAGTGGTAATGATGACTGAAGTAACTTGAAACCGGATTGGAGTGAAGATCGTTAGGCGAGGCCTGTGTCTTGAAGGTGGTAATGATGACTGAAGTAACTTGAAACCGGATTGGAGTGAAGATCGTTAGGCGAGGCCTGTGTCTTGAAAGTGGTAATGATGACTGAAGTAACTTGAAACCGGATTGGAGTGAAGATCGTTAGGCGAGGCCTGTGTCTTGAAAGTGGTAATGATGACTGAAGTAACTTGAAACCGGATTGGAGTGAAGATCGTTAGGCGAGGCCTGTGTCTTGAAGGTGGTAATGATGACTGAAGTAACTTGAAACCGGATTGGAGTGAAGATCGTTAGGCGAGGCCTGTGTCTTGAAGGTGGTAATGATGACTGAAGTAACTTGAAACCGGATTGGAGTGAAGATCGTTAGGCGAGGCCTGTGTCTTGAAGGTGGTAATGATGACTGAAGTAACTTGAAACCGGATTGGAGTGAAGATCGTTAGGCGAGGCCTGTGTCTTGAAAGTGGTAATGATGACTGAAGTAACTTGAAACCGGATTGGAGTGAAGATCGTTAGGCGAGGCCTGTGTCTTGAAGGTGGTAATGATGACTGAAGTAACTTGAAACCGGATTGGAGTGAAGATCGTTAGGCGAGGCCTGTGTCTTGAAGGTGGTAATGATGACTGAAGTAACTTGAAACCGGATTGGAGTGAAGATCGTTAGGCGAGGCCTGTGTCTTGAAAGTGGTAATGATGACTGAAGTAACTTGAAACCGGATTGGAGTGAAGATCGTTAGGCGAGGCCTGTGTCTTGAAGGTGGTAATGATGACTGAAGTAACTTGAAACCGGATTGGAGTGAAGATCGTTAGGCGAGGCCTGTGTCTTGAAAGTGGTAATGATGACTGAAGTAACTTGAAACCGGATTGGAGTGAAGATCGTTAGGCGAGGCCTGTGTCTTGAAGGTGGTAATGATGACTGAAGTAACTTGAAACCGGATTGGAGTGAAGATCGTTAGGCGAGGCCTGTGTCTTGAAGGTGGTAATGATGACTGAAGTAACTTGAAACCGGATTGGAGTGAAGATCGTTAGAGAAGGCTTATGTCTTGAAGGTGGTAATGATGACCGCTGTAACTTTATTAGTTGCAGCGCCCTTGAAACCGGAACACGGTGTTTTTTATTAGTCGAAGCGTCGAAATAAACGTTCACTCAATAGTAAGTGATACATCTCCCTATAACAACGTCACGGTAGTTAGGATGTTGTCTACCAAGTTGTGAGTTTTATTAGCGACAGCGTCCTTCAAACCGGAAGACGTTCATGTTTGTACCCTATATGGGTAGGTGATTGGGTCAGCTCCTCATGCCTTACTCCTTTGTCACCAGGTAGCCCGATGGACGGCGGCGTCTACTGGCCGAACTCCAGCGGCGAGGGTCACGAGTTCGATGCCCAGGATGTATACCACGAGGCGAACTACATCGGTAGAGGATATGGTGAGATGTATTTATATATAACGCAGCGTCGGACGGTAGTATGCAAATATTACCTTGATCCGGTTTGAAGGGCGCTTCAGCTAGTAAATTCACCGGAGTAACGGGACTTAGGACTATAAGATTTCGCTGTTGTGTATATCGTTGTTGCAGCAGCGATAAGCAGTAGTGTGCAAACATTACTGTCATCCTGTTTGAAGGACTCTGCAGCTAATGAAATTACCGGAGTAATGGGGCTTAGGACTATAACATTGTGCTGTAGTGTATATCATCTTAATTTTACTGTTGGTAGGTTTGTTGATGTAGCGATAAGCAGTAGTATGCAAACATTACTATGATCCTGTTTGAAGGACGCTGTAGCTAATGAAATTACAGAAGTAAAGGACCTTCATATCATATGTCTTAAATCAAAGAGATTGTGCCGCAGTGTATATCATAACTTCACTGGCGGCACATTACCGTGTTCCGGTTTGAAGGACGCTGTAGCCAATTAAACTACTGGAGTAATGCGACTTAACATCTCATATATCACGACGATCACAATACATTGCAGTGTATACCATCTCAACTATCGATAATGTCATTATGGGCTGGCGTATTACTTACCATCGTCTTAAGTAATATACACTGCGTCCGTTTCCTAGGTTACGACGACATTCAGATACCGGCGAACGAGCCGTACGACACGTACCACCACAGCGTGATGCACCACACCTACCCGCAGGGTAACCCCGGTGAGTACCAGAGAGAGACGGCTATATGTGTCTATCAACGAGTGCGAGCGAGACGGAATGACTTGTTTGTATACACTCCGTCTACTTCCCGCGCTACGATACCGCCTGCAGTTCCTACTGCAGCCGGCCGACTGCATTGTGCGGATATCACTGTGATCCGGTTTGAAGGTCGTTATAGCTGGTACTGTCTCCGTTGCTATAGGAACGGCACGTTCACCTGATGGTAAGCGATACGCCTGCCCATCATCATCATCAGATAGACGTCCACAGCTGAACATGGAACTCTCCCACAGATTCCCATATAGATTGGGTAGGTTATATGGGGGGGATTTGAGCCATTCCCCACCACGCTGGCCCAATGCGGGTAGGCGGGAGCCAGAGCCTCGTCTGTTGATGAGCTGGCTGCACCACGAGCTGGTGAGGTTGGCTTGGATCACGTGAGCTGCTGTACGGGAACGGCACCGCTTTGCACTCGCCGCCTGAGGCACAAGACGTTGAGGTTCGTGGGGTCACAACTAGCTACAGCGCCCTTCAAACCGGATCACAGCAATGATTGCACAGTACTGTTTGCCGGCTGCAATGGAAACTGCAGTGGTACCTAAACGGTCTCGGGCAACAGAGCCACTACCAACAATAAAGTCCTTCAAACCGGATCACGGTAATATTATATCTGCACAGTACTGTTTGTCGGCTACAATTGACGCTGCTGTGGTACCTATATGGTTTTCGGCAACAGAGACACTACCAACAGTGAGGTCCTTCAAACCGGATCACAGCAATGTCTGGACAACACTGCTAGGCGCTGCGGCGGTACCTATACGGTCTCCGGCAACAGAGACACTATCACCAGTAACGCCGCCACAGAAGACAGAGAGAAAAAACAGTATTGTTCAAATATTACCGCGTTCCGGTTTGAAGGTCGTTGCAGCTAGTGTAACGCAAGGGTAACGAGACTCAACATCGTATGTCTGAAGCGATGTAGTATATCTTAACTAGCGTCACATTCGTATCACTTACTATCAAGTGAACGTCACATTAGTCCTGTCGTTTATTTATATTCTTCTTCTCCTTCTTCTTCTTCTTCAGTATCATTCATGACGGTGTGATCGTGATCATCACTTCAAGTGGTCGCAAGCTTCTAAGATGGCCGCCTTCCTAGTTCCATTTATAATGGTAACGATGATCTTCTGCCGCCTTTATCTGGTCATCCACCAGGGGTTCTTCCTCTCTCCCTTTACTCAACTGCTGTGTCCGCCAGGGATGGACTGCGAGATGCAGCCCCTGCCGCTCCGTTACGACCGACCGTCGCCGTCTTCTTTCGTGAGAGTCGTGAAGAGGAGAACAACGGCGAACAAGAAGGAGAGAAGGAGAACGCAGAGCATCAACACGGCGTTCACCGACCTCAGGGAGTGCATACCCAACGTGCCGCCCGACACCAAGCTCTCCAAGGTGAGTGAGACACCTACCTAAGTCGTACTCTCATACATACACCAGCTGCTCTAGAATTAGACCGCGTCACCATGGCAACCGGTCGAATAGCATTCAATGGAAATGCGCACGAAATTCATTTGGAAATAAAACCACGAAGAATCGATGAAATTAAAAAAAAAAAAATCCAGTCGCTATCTTCAGAACAGTCCGGCTCGAATGGTCTTGTCGCGGTGTCGATACGTTCACTCGTTTTCGCGTGATATGTGAACAAACATGACCCGGTTTTCGTTATATATATATATAAATGTGAGTGCGGGTAATACGAGACCTATGGAGGATCTTTGGTGGAAGCTGTCCAGCAGTGGACGTCTGATGATGATGTTCACCCCTGGCGAGACTCCTTCTATATTACTTCTATCGTATCACAACCATCGATCAGGAAACTAGTACTACGTACTCGTTCTTCTCTCCGCCTACAGTCCATCAGTTTCCGATCATCATCATCCTCTCTCCACTGCTGGATGTAGACCTTTCCATGTCTTCGACCAGGGTCCTCAGCCTTTCGCATCCACGAGCTTCACGAAGGAACTGATCTCAAGAGCTTCGTTCTTCTTCGAATCTCTTCCTTCTAGAGCTTGACCCTCGGAGGAAATTGTAAGAGCATAGCTCTCTCCATTATACGCAGGGTATGGATGTTATACACTGCATCACATTGTACTGTAATAAATTACACAAGCTACAGCGCCCTTCAAACCGGAACTAGGCATACGGAAATAGGCGCTGCGGCGGTACCTTGACGGTCTGTAGCAACAGAGACACTACCACCAATAATAGTGACAGCGCCCTTCAAACCGGATCACAGTAATGTTCGCACAATACTGTCTATCGGCTGCAATACGCGCTGCGATGGTGCCTCGACGGTCTCCGACAACAGAGACACTATCACCAATAACAGTGACAGCGCCCTTCAAACCGGATCACAGTAATGTTCGCACAATACTGTCTATCGGCTGCAATAGACGCTGCGATGGTGCCTCGACGGTCTCCGACAACAGAGACACTATCACCAATAACAGTGACAGCGCCCTTCAAACCGGATCACAGTAATGTTCGCACAGTACTGTCTGTCGACTGCAATAGGCGCTGCGGCGGTACCTAGACGGTCTCCGGCAACAGAGACACTACAACCAATAATAGTTACAGCGCCCTTCAAACCGGATCACAGTAATGTCCGCACAGTACTGTCTGTCGGCTGCAATAGGCGCTGCGGAGGTTAAATAACTTAGACCATCTCCATCCTAAGCTCCACGTCCCACTAGTGGGGTACATATAAAATCGCGTTTCAATACAGTACCGACATTAGAGAATGAGATAACTGTAAGTTTTTTTTTTTTTTTTCTTTTCAATGTACTGATTTGATACTGTCAAGTAGACTCACCTGTCTCACTTCCGCTTGCACGCCCCGCCAGATGGTGAGAAAGAGATCGCAGAGCATCAACACTGCGTTCTCAAACCTCAGGGACCGTATACCAAGCGTCCTACCAGATACAAAGATGACCAAGGTCAGTTTAATCCTAGATATCCTACCTAACAAGTCTAGATTATTTTATAGCACATAAAATCTATTAGACAGGGATACGTATAGGAAAAACGGAGACGGCAAGATTTATTAATACTCAGCCGGTTAACGCCCACTGCTGGGGATGCACCTCAAGGATCTCCACGCTGATCGATCCCCGTGACCCTCAGATTATTAATAATTAACATATTTAATAACGAATTATATTTAATTGACGCCTCTAAAACTTCTAAAGTCTATATTACACTACCTGTACCCTGCCATCTGTTCTGGTCGTAAACCACTTACCAGGGAGCTTTCACAGTCGGAGACCGTCTAGATAGATACCACCGTACCGACAAACAATACTGTGCAATTATTACCCTGTTCCGGTTTGAAGGGCGCTATAACTAATGTAATTATATGGATAATAAACTCATCACCTTGCGTTACTAAGTAGCGTCACGTTGTTATTGGATGGCGAATCACTTATTATCAGGTGAAAGTCCCATTAGTTCCGTCACTTAAAAATATTTTGCAGTAAACCAGTCTTACCTGACCTCTAAACGATTACGCGCGGATAATAATATAAATAAAATATACACTACTGTTCATTAAAAATGTATGGAGAGCTGCGTAGCTGATGAAATGGGTTACCACCACCACCACCACCGTGTGGTGGTAACACCATACATCCCAAGCATATAATGGTACAACCAATTCTATACAAAATTCATCAACGTACCGCTTCATAAACAAAGATGTCTGACATAAACCAGCAAAATGAACTACGTCATTAATCCGCCACATTTATATATACTATAACGTATATTTTAATTTTCCTGTATTATATCTAATGAATAATTCGTTCCTCATTAGAATAGGCGCCATATTGTTTTTGGAGCATTTTATTTACGGTTCTACTGAATAAAGAAATAATAGAGAGAAGAGTATCTTATCAGCTTTCGGTTAACTGGTGGTTGGTACCTAAATGGCGTAAAATCTAGACTGTCTAGGTTCGACGACACATCTTTGACGCAACTAGACCGTCTAGTATCTGTTAATCGACTAGTCGGGCGACTGGTTGACGTGACGTCATCGTTATCCCGCCACACAGCGCGCGGTGCAAAGTCCATATACACAACGCGACTATTGCAAAATCAACTCTATCTCTTTGCTTATAAAGATCAAATTCGCCTTATATTTAGTCGCAGTTCGTCTAAAATTATAGTCATACTTTTACTCCATACTATTTACTCTCCCATATCACTTCAAGGAATACTCATCTGCATAAAATGCTGATTTAAATGTACTCTATGCTATACACCGCACAGTTCAAATTTGTTTAAACAAATGGTACTGTATTAACCGACTACATGCACGCGTCTTCGTCGCGCTGCCAGTATATACGAACATTGCGACCGTTTAATTCAGCCGTGTAGAATTCCCGCGTCGCGGCGATGTACACTCGTCCACCTGATGCGCTCATTTAAATGTACTCTATGCTATACACCGCACAGTTCAAATTTGCTTAAACAATTGGCACTGTATTAACCGATTAATTGCGTGCATCGTCGTCGCGGTGTCAGTATATACGAACATTGCGACCGTTTAATTCAGCCGTGTAGAATTCCCGCGTCGCGGCGCTGTACACACGTTCACCTGATGCGCTCATTTAAATGTACTCTATGCTATACACCGCACAGTTCAAATTTGCTTAAACAATTGGCACTGTATTAACCGATTAATTGCGTGCATCGTCGTCGCGGTGTCAGTATATACGAACATTGCGACCGTTTAATTCAGCCGTGTAGAATTCCCGCGTCGCGGCGCTGTACACACGTTCACCTGATGCGCTCATTTAAATGTACTCTATGCTATACACCGCACAGTTCAAATTTGCTTAAACAATTGGCACTGTATTAACCGATTAATTGCGTGCATCGTCGTCGCGGTGTCAGTATATACGAACATTGCGACCGTTTAATTCAGCCGTGTAGAATTCCCGCGTCGCGGCGCTGTACACACGTTCACCTGATGCGCTCATTTAAATGTACTCTATGCTATACACCGCACAGTTCAAATTTGCTTAAACAATTGGCACTGTATTAACCGATTAATTGCGTGCATCGTCGTCGCGGTGTCAGTATATACGAACATTGCGACCGTTTAATTCAGCCGTGTAGAATTCCCGCGTCGCGGCGCTGTACACACGTTCACCTGATGCGCTCATTTAAATGTACTCTATGCTATACACCGCACAGTTCAAATTTGCTTAAACAATTGGCACTGTATTAACCGATTAATTGCGTGCATCGTCGTCGCGGTGTCAGTATATACGAACATTGCGACCGTTTAATTCAGCCGTGTAGAATTCCCGCGTCGCGGCGCTGTACACACGTTCACCTGATGCGCTCATTTAAATGTACTCTATGCTATACACCGCACAGTTCAAATTTGCTTAAACAATTGGCACTGTATTAACCGATTAATTGCGTGCATCGTCGTCGCGGTGTCAGTATATATGAACGTTGCGACCATTTAATGTAGCCGTGTAATAATTCTCTTAAAGACCTTTAATCGATTCGTAAGTATTGAAGGTGTAATCTCTTCGCAGATCAAAACCCTCCGTCTGGCGACTTCATACATCTCCTACCTGCTGAAGGTTCTAGAAACTGATGGCGAGCCGGCTGGTGGGTTCCGCGCCGAGCTGCATCACACGCCGCCCAGAAGAAGAACTGTCGACCCTAACATACAGGTAACATCTCTCTTTCTCACTCTACACATATGGAGCGAGAGGGAGATAGAAACATTGCTCGCTTTCGTTTTTTCTACTTCAATAAAAGTGCAGAATAATCCCTGTGTTATATACGAAGACAGGTCTCAACTTGTTTTGCACACTGTACCGTTCATATATATTCTGTATCCTTCACTGGTGAACTATCCTGTTTGAAGGGCGCTGCTAATATTACTGCGGTAACGCGATAACCTGCTATGATATATAAAAAATATTGATATTGCAACTAGCGCTACATCATGTCGTTCATCATCATCATCAGCCGACGGATGCTGGGCAAAGGTGCCTCTCAAAGACGGCCACACCCGTTCTGGTGCTCGTACCCTGTCTTTTGGGGGAGGGAAGGAGGGGGGTTTAAAAGGTTAGGGGTTAGACGGTAGTAATTAGGCCATATGCCACCACGGTAAAGCAATACAATAATTTTTTTTTCGCACTTTTGTCGTGCTGTGGCGTATGTTGTTCTTCCTTTAATCATGTTTTTTTTTCGTATCTCATTATATAGGGTTGTCAAATATCTCCCTTCCGCCTTTTTGTCTTTTGAATTTCGCGGCTACGTACAAAGCGCTACAGAGCTCGTATCTGGCAATACTATACATAATTTGAAAGGTCTTGACATAACCTACAAAACGACGCTATGCATAATTAGTTTGGATATTGCGTTCAACAGTTATAGACGTGTAAACATGGAGTTCACTAACGCCGAAATTCGCGCTATTTTAAAGTTTTCCTTCGTTAAAGGCAAATCCGCTAGAGAAACGTTCCGTGAGATTAATGGTGTTTTGGGGGATGGTACTCTATCAGTTCGAGCCGCGGAGGAATGGTTTCGACGATTCAGAGCCGGTGTAAACGACACCATGGATAAGCCAGCCGGCGGAAGACCTGTGACGACAAATACCGATCAAATCATGGACTACATCGAGTTAGACCGGCATGTGGCATCTCGTGACATCGCCCAGGAGATGGGAGTTAGTCACCTGACGGCCAGGAAGGTTTTGCTGTGTGTTTGGTGGGATTGGAAGGGAATCATCCACTATGAGCTGCTCCCATATGGCCAGACGCTTAATTCTACCATCTACTGCGAACAACTGGACCGCTTGAAGCAGGCGATCGACCAGAAGCGTCCAGAATTGGCCAACAGGAAGGGTGTAGTGTTCCACCAGGACAACGCCAGACCACACACTTCGTTGATGACTCGTCAGAAGCTACGGGAGCTCGGATGGGAGGTTGTATCGCATCCACCATATAGCCCGGACATAGCGCCAAGTGATTACCACCTGTTCCTGTCCATGGTGAACGCCCTTGGTGGTGTAAAGTTGAACTCAAAAGAGGCTTGTGAAAAGTGGCTGTCCGAGTTCTTCGCAAATAAGGAGGGGGGCTTCTACGAGGGAGGTATTATGAAGTTGCCGTCTAGATGGAAACAGATTATCGAACAAAACGGCGCATATTTTAACTAAATCCGATCACTGTAACACTTTTTATAAAGCATTGAATAAAGAGCTAAAAAACGGAAGGGAGATATTTGACAACCTTATATAACGTGCCCTAGTTCAACATAACATTGGTATGTGTGTGTGAGAACCCCTATTTAATTCGGTCGGTTAAATTCAAAAGCTATTTATATAGAGCGCAGTACGTACGGGTACGGTATGTATGTATATAGGTAGGTATACGCCGATGGCGCAGTGGCCTTACAAGTGGGCACACTCGAGTGCATTAGCGGGTTCACTGGGGAAAAGTGGTTCCGTTATCAGCGGCGCACGTGGTGCGGCGGCGCCGGCCGCGGGATTATCTCTGAACGGTGGTCCGTGATGATTGAGGGCATCTTGACTCCGCGCGAGGACTTGAGCGGTATGAGTAAGTTTATTTATAAGTGTAGTGAGCGTGACGCTACACCCTTCAAACCGGATCACAGCAATGTCCGCACAGTACTGTCTGTCGGCTGCAATACGCGCTGCGGCAGTACCTAGACGGTCTGCAGCAACAGAGACACTACAACCAATAATAGTTACAGCGCCCTTCAAACCGGATCACAGCAATGTCCGCACAGTACTGTCTGTCGTTTGCAATACGCGCTGCGGCAGTACCTAGACGGTCTGCAGCAACAGAGACACTACAACCAATAATAGTTACAGCGCCCTTCAAACCGGATCACAGCAATGTCCGCACAGTACTGTCTGTCGGCTGCAATACGCGCTGCGGCAGTACCTAGACGGTCTGCAGCAACAGAGACACTACAACCAATAATAGTTACAGCGCCCTTCAAACCGGATCACAGCAATGTCCGCACAGTACTGTCTGTCGGCTGCAATACGCGCTGCGGCAGTACCTAGACGGTCTGCAGCAACAGAGACACTACAACCAATAATAGTTACAGCGCCCTTCAAACCGGATCAAAGCAATGTCCGCACAGTACTGTCTGTCGTTTGCAATACGCGCTGCGGCAGTACCTAGAAGGTCTGCAGCAACAGAGACACTACAACCAATAATAGTTACAGCGCCCTTCAAACCGGATCAAAGCAATGTCCGCACAGTACTGTCTGTCGGCTGCAATACGCGCTGCGGCGGTACCTAGACGGTCTGCAGCAACAGAGACACTACAACCAATAATAGTTACAGCGCCCTTCAAACCGGATCACAGCAATGTCCGCACAGTACTGTCTGTCGGCTGCAATAGGCGCTGCGGCGGTACCTAGACGGTCTGCAGCAACAGAGACACTACAACCAATAATAGTTACAGCGCCCTTCAAACCGGATCACAGCAATGTCCGCACAGTACTGTCTGTCGGCTGCAATACGCGCTGCGGCGGTACCTAGACGGTCTGCAGCAACAGAGACACTACAACCAATAATAGTTACAGCGCCCTTCAAACCGGATCACAGCAATGTCCGCACAGTACTGTCTGTCGGCTGCAATACGCGCTGCGGCGGTACCTAGACGGTCTGCAGCAACAGAGACACTACAACCAATAATAGTTACAGCGCCCTTCAAACCGGATCACAGCAATGTCCGCACAGTACTGTCTGTCGGCTGCAATACGCGCTGCGGCGGTACCTAGACGGTCTGCAGCAACAGAGACACTACAACCAATAATAGTTACAGCGCCCTTCAAACCGGATCACAGCAATGTCCGCACAGTACTGTCTGTCGGCTGCAATACGCGCTGCGGCGGTACCTAGACGGTCTGCAGCAACAGAGACACTACAACCAATAATAGTTACAGCGCCCTTCAAACCGGATCACAGCAATGTCCGCACAGTACTGTCTGTCGGCTGCAATACGCGCTGCGGCGGTACCTAGACGGTCTGCAGCAACAGAGACACTACAACCAATAATAGTTACAGCGCCCTTCAAACCGGATCACAGCAATGTCCGCACAGTACTGTCTGTCGGCTGCAATAGGCGCTGCGGCGGTACCTAGACGGTCTGCAGCAACAGAGACACTACAACCAATAATAGTTACAGCGCCCTTCAAACCGGATCACAGCAATGTCCGCACAGTACTGTCTGTCGGCTGCAATACGCGCTGCGGCGGTACCTAGACGGTCTGCAGCAACAGAGACACTACAACCAATAATAGTTACAGCGCCCTTCAAACCGGATCACAGCAATGTCCGCACAGTACTGTCTGTCGGCTGCAATACGCGCTGCGGCGGTACCTAGACGGTCTGCAGCAACAGAGACACTACAACCAATAATAGTTACAGCGCCCTTCAAACCGGATCACAGCAATGTCCGCACAGTACTGTCTGTCGGCTGCAATACGCGCTGCGGCAGTACCTAGACGGTCTGCAGCAACAGAGACACTACAACCAATAATAGTTACAGCGCCCTTCAAACCGGATCACAGCAATGTCCGCACAGTACTGTCTGTCGGCTGCAATACGCGCTGCGGCGGTACCTAGACGGTCTGCAGCAACAGAGACACTACAACCAATAATAGTTACAGCGCCCTTCAAACCGGATCACAGCAATGTCCGCACAGTACTGTCTGTCGGCTGCAATACGCGCTGCGGCGGTACCTAGACGGTCTGCAGCAACAGAGACACTACAACCAATAATAGTTACAGCGCCCTTCAAACCGGATCACAGCAATGTCCGCACAGTACTGTCTGTCGGCTGCAATACGCGCTGCGGCGGTACCTAGACGGTCTGCAGCAACAGAGACACTACAACCAATAATAGTTACAGCGCCCTTCAAACCGGATCACAGCAATGTCCGCACAGTACTGTCTGTCGGCTGCAATACGCGCTGCGGCGGTACCTAGACGGTCTGCAGCAACAGAGACACTACAACCAATAATAGTTACAGCGCCCTTCAAACCGGATCACAGCAATGTCTGCACAGTACTGTCTGTCGGCTGCAATAGGCGCTGCGGCGGTACCTAGACGGTCTGCAGCAACAGAGACACTACAACCAATAATAGTTACAGCGCCCTTCAAACCGGATCACAGCAATGTCCGCACAGTACTGTCTGTCGGCTGCAATACGCGCTGCGGCGGTACCTAGACGGTCTGCAGCAACAGAGACACTACAACCAATAATAGTTACAGCGCCCTTCAAACCGGATCACAGCAATGTCCGCACAGTACTGTCTGTCGGCTGCAATACGCGCTGCGGCGGTACCTAGACGGTCTGCAGCAACAGAGACACTACAACCAATAATAGTTACAGCGCCCTTCAAACCGGATCACAGCAATGTCCGCACAGTACTGTCTGTCGGCTGCAATACGCGCTGCGGCGGTACCTAGACGGTCTGCAGCAACAGAGACACTACAACCAATAATAGTTACAGCGCCCTTCAAACCGGATCACAGCAATGTCTGCACAGTACTGTCTGTCGGCTGCAATACGCGCTGCGGCGGTACCTAGACGGTCTGCAGCAACAGAGACACTACAACCAATAATAGTTACAGCGCCCTTCAAACCGGATCACAGCAATGTCTGCACAGTACTGTCTGTCGGCTGCAATACGCGCTGCGGCGGTACCTAGACGGTCTGCAGCAACAGAGACACTACAACCAATAATAGTTACAGCGCCCTTCAAACCGGATCACAGTAATGTCCGCACAGTACTGTCTGTCGGCTGCAATAGGCGCTGCGGCGGTACCTAGACGGTCTGCAGCAACAGAGACACTACAACCAATAATAGTTACAGCGCCCTTCAAACCGGATCACAGCAATGTCTGCACAGTACTGTCTGTCGGCTGCAATAGGCGCTGCGGCGGTACCTAGACGGTCTGCAGCAACAGAGACACTACAACCAATAATAGTTACAGCGCCCTTCAAACCGGATCACAGCAATGTCCGCACAGTACTGTCTGTCGTTTGCAATACGCGCTGCGGCGGTACCTAGACGGTCTGCAGCAACAGAGACACTACAACCAATAATAGTTACAGCGCCCTTCAAACCGGATCACAGCAATGTCTGCACAGTACTGTCTGTCGGCTGCAATACGCGCTGCGGCGGTACCTAGACGGTCTGCAGCAACAGAGACACTACAACCAATAATAGTTACAGCGCCCTTCAACCCGGATCACAGCAATGTCTGCACAGTACTGTCTGTCGGCTGCAATACGCGCTGCGGCGGTACCTAGACGGTCTGCAGCAACAGAGACACTACAACCAATAATAGTTACAGCGCCCTTCAACCCGGATCACAGCAATGTCTGCACAGTACTGTCTGTCGGCTGCAATACGCGCTGCGGCGGTACCTAGACGGTCTGCAGCAACAGAGACACTACAACCAATAATAGTTACAGCGCCCTTCAAACCGGATCACAGCAATGTCCGCACAGTACTGTCTGTCGGCTGCAATACGCGCTGCGGCGGTACCTAGACGGTCTGCAGCAACAGAGACACTACAACCAATAATAGTTACAGCGCCCTTCAAACCGGATCACAGCAATGTCTGCACAGTACTGTCTGTCGGCTGCAATAGGCGCTGCGGCGGTACCTAGACGGTCTGCAGCAACAGAGACACTACAACCAATAATAGTTACAGCGCCCTTCAAACCGGATCACAGTAATGTCCGCACAGTACTGTCTGTCGGCTGCAATAGGCGCTGCGGCGGTACCTAGACGGTCTCCGGCAACAGAGACACTACAACCAATAATAGTTACAGCGCCCTTCAAACCGGATCAAAGCAATGTCCGCACAGTACTGTCTGTCGTTTGCAATACGCGCTGCGGCAGTACCTAGACGGTCTGCAGCAACAGAGACACTACAACCAATAATAGTTACAGCGCCCTTCAAACCGGATCAAAGCAATGTCCGCACAGTACTGTCTGTCGTTTGCAATACGCGCTGCGGCAGTACCTAGACGGTCTGCAGCAACAGAGACACTACAACCAATAATAGTTACAGCGCCCTTCAAACCGGATCACAGTAATGTCCGCACAGTACTGTCTGTCGGCTGCAATAGGCGCTGCGGCGGTACCTAGACGGTCTGCAGCAACAGAGACACTACAACCAATAATAGTTACAGCGCCCTTCAAACCGGATCACAGTAATGTCCGCACAGTACTGTCTGTCGGCTGCAATAGGCGCTGCGGCGGTACCTAGACGGTCTGCAGCAACAGAGACACTACAACCAATAATAGTTACAGCGCCCTTCAAACCGGATCACAGCAATGTCCGCACAGTACTGTCTGTCGGCTGCAATACGCGCTGCGGCGGTACCTAGACGGTCTGCAGCAACAGAGACACTACCACCAATAATAGTTACAGCGCCCTTCAAACCGGATCACAGCAATGTCCGCACAGTACTGTCTGTCGGCTGCAATAGGCGCTGCGGCGGTACCTAGACGGTCTCCGGCAACAGAGACACTACAACCAATAATAGTTACAGCGCCCTTCAAACCGGATCACAGCAATGTCCGCACAGTACTGTCTGTCGGCTGCAATACGCGCTGCGGCGGTACCTAGACGGTCTGCAGCAACAGAGACACTACAACCAATAATAGTTACAGCGCCCTTCAAACCGGATCACAGCAATGTCCGCACAGTACTGTCTGTCGGCTGCAATAGGCGCTGCGGCGGTACCTAGACGGTCTCCGGCAACAGAGACACTACAACCAATAATAGTTACAGCGCCCTTCAAACCGGATCACAGCAATGTCCGCACAGTACTGTCTGTCGGCTGCAATAGGCGCTGCGGCGGTACCTAGACGGTCTCCGGCAACAGAGACACTACAACCAATAATAGTTACAGCGCCCTTCAAACCGGATCACAGCAATGTCCGCACAGTACTGTCTGTCGGCTGCAATAGGCGCTGCGGCGGTACCTAGACGGTCTGCGGCAACAGAGACACTACAACCAATAATAGTTACAGCGCCCTTCAAACCGGATCACAGCAATGTCCGCACAGTACTGTCTGTCGGCTGCAATACGCGCTGCGGCGGTACCTAGACGGTCTGCAGCAACAGAGACACTACAACCAATAATAGTTACAGCGCCCTTCAAACCGGATCACAGCAATGTCCGCACAGTACTGTCTGTCGGCTGCAATAGGCGCTGCGGCGGTACCTAGACGGTCTCCGGCAACAGAGACACTACAACCAATAATAGTTACAGCGCCCTTCAAACCGGATCACAGCAATGTCCGCACAGTACTGTCTGTCGGCTGCAATACGCGCTGCGGCGGTACCTAGACGGTCTGCAGCAACAGAGACACTACAACCAATAATAGTTACAGCGCCCTTCAAACCGGATCACAGTAATGTCCGCACAGTACTGTCTGTCGGCTGCAATAGGCGCTGCGGCGGTACCTAGACGGTCTCCGGCAACAGAGACACTACAACCAATAATAGTTACAGCGCCCTTCAAACCGGATCAAAGCAATGTCCGCACAGTACTGTCTGTCGGCTGCAATACGCGCTGCGGCAGTACCTAGACGGTCTGCAGCAACAGAGACACTACAACCAATAATAGTTACAGCGCCCTTCAAACCGGATCACAGCAATGTCCGCACAGTACTGTCTGTCGGCTGCAATACGCGCTGCGGCGGTACCTAGACGGTCTGCAGCAACAGAGACACTACAACCAATAATAGTTACAGCGCCCTTCAAACCGGATCACAGTAATGTCCGCACAGTACTGTCTGTCGGCTGCAATAGGCGCTGCGGCGGTACCTAGACGGTCTGCAGCAACAGAGACACTACAACCAATAATAGTTACAGCGCCCTTCAAACCGGATCACAGTAATGTCCGCACAGTACTGTCTGTCGGCTGCAATAGGCGCTGCGGCGGTACCTAGACGGTCTCCGGCAACAGAGACACTACAACCAATAATAGTTACAGCGCCCTTCAAACCGGATCACAGCAATGTCCGCACAGTACTGTCTGTCGGCTGCAATAGGCGCTGCGGCGGTACCTAGACGGTCTCCGGCAACAGAGACACTACAACCAATAATAGTTACAGCGCCCTTCAAACCGGATCACAGCAATGTCCGCACAGTACTGTCTGTCGGCTGCAATAGGCGCTGCGGCGGTACCTAGACGGTCTCCGGCAACAGAGACACTACAACCAATAATAGTTACAGCGCCCTTCAAACCGGATCACAGCAATGTCCGCACAGTACTGTCTGTCGGCTGCAATACGCGCTGCGGCGGTACCTAGACGGTCTGCAGCAACAGAGACACTACAACCAATAATAGTTACAGCGCCCTTCAAACCGGATCACAGTAATGTCCGCACAGTACTGTCTGTCGGCTGCAATACGCGCTGCGGCGGTACCTAGACGGTCTGCAGCAACAGAGACACTACAACCAATAATAGTTACAGCGCCCTTCAAACCGGATCACAGCAATGTCCGCACAGTACTGTCTGTCGGCTGCAATACGCGCTGCGGCGGTACCTAGACGGTCTGCAGCAACAGAGACACTACAACCAATAATAGTTACAGCGCCCTTCAAACCGGATCACAGTAATGTCCGCACAGTACTGTCTGTCGGCTGCAATACGCGCTGCGGCGGTACCTAGACGGTCTGCAGCAACAGAGACACTACAACCAATAATAGTTACAGCGCCCTTCAAACCGGATCACAGTAATGTCCGCACAGTACTGTCTGTCGGCTGCAATACGCGCTGCGGCGGTACCTAGACGGTCTGCAGCAACAGAGACACTACAACCAATAATAGTTACAGCGCCCTTCAAACCGGATCACAGCAATGTCCGCACAGTACTGTCTGTCGGCTGCAATACGCGCTGCGGCGGTACCTAGACGGTCTGCAGCAACAGAGACACTACAACCAATAATAGTTACAGCGCCCTTCAACCCGGATCACAGCAATGTCCGCACAGTACTGTCTGTCGGCTGCAATGCGCGCTGCGGCGGTACCTAGACGGTCTGCAGCAACAGAGACACTACAACCAATAATAGTTACAGCGCCCTTCAACCCGGATCACAGCAATGTCCGCACAGTACTGTCTGTCGGCTGCAATACGCGCTGCGGCGGTACCTAGACGGTCTCCGGCAACAGAGACACTACTACCAGTGATAGCTATAGGTCCTTCAAACCGGATCACAGCAATGTCCGCACAGTACTGTCTGTCGGCTGCAACAGGCGCTGCGGCGGTACCTAGACGGTCTCCGGCAACAGAGACACTACCACCAGTAAAATACCGTACCGGAAGTGGTGGTGGTCTGGTTCGGTTCCGGCGTCACGCTTGTTGGTGATGGATGAAAGAGGAGAGATGTTTTACACAACACGCATCTAATATAGATATGCTCTCGTTACGTTCGCCAGACGCAACTAAACCAGAGATCGCAAACCTTTTTTTTGTTTTAATCAATGAAGCGATGCGAGACCTTCACCTGATTGTAAGTGATACGCCCGCGCACAACAACACGGCGCTAGTTAGGATGACATACATAACACCACTACATACTCCCCACCTACCCTAGCAATTGCAGTAGATACAGCGCCCTTTAAGCGGATGGTCACGGCGGAGGATCACGGTAATGTGTGCACAGTAGTTTTTTGGATGCAATTTGCGCTGCGGTAGTACCTAGCTTCCCAGTAATTTCATTAACTACAGAGTCCTTCAAACCGGAACATAGAAAATGTTTTTTTAACCAGACGTTCATCTTGTAGTATACACTACATTATATGGAGGTTATCGTTCTAAGACAGTAACGTCATCAGCTGCTTCCTTCAAACCGGATACAAGTAACATATATTCGTTACTGTTTGGTAGTAGAAATATCTGTTGATAGTAAGATTTCTACATCGCCCAATGATCGTTCATCATCAGCCGATGGACTGCTGGACATAGGCTTCAACCAGTTCAACCAATCCTACAACGGGTAGTTCATGTGGGGGGGATTTGGGCCATCTCCCACCGGGTAGTAAGCACTGGTCAGGTTGGCTTGGATGGAGACTGTTGTGCGGGAACACTTACTGATCGGTAGTAAATATAAATTTATTCTGGTAAAAATTCTTTGGAATGTAATAGAATTGAAATATAAAAAGGTTGCCGACCCCTGCATTAGAGAATACCGCAGGAGCCATGTGGCGTTTCGCGATTAGATTAGGAGGGCGTCTGTTAAAGATTAAAGCGTATTTATTGCTTAATATGAACGTAATGGCGGCAAATAAAACGAACGAATGTTGCACGGGCGGGAGTTTTTTTTTTTTAATTTATCTTCACCGACGTCAATGGAAATCATCGCTTACAGCCAAGTTTGATTTTTTTTAAATTATCTTCACCGACGCTAAAGAAAGTTATCGATTATTTTTTTTTTAAGAGCAATGGAAATCATCGCTTACAGCCAAGTTTGATTTTTTTTTTAATTTATCTTCACCGACGCTAAAGAAAGTTATCGATTATTTTTTTTATAAGAGCAATGGAAATCATCGCTTACAGCCAAGTTTGATTTTTTTTAAATTATCTTCACCGACGCTAAAGAAAGTTATCGATTATTTTTTTTTTAAGAGCAATGGAAATCATCGCTTGCAGCCAAGTTTGATTTTTTTTTTAATTTATCTTCACCGACGCTAAAGAAAGTTATCGATTATTTTTTTTATAAGAGCAATGGAAATCATCGCTTACAGCCAAGTTTGATTTCTTTTTAAATTATCTTCACCGACGCTAAAGAAAGTTATCGATTATTTTATTTTTATTTTTATAAGAGCAATGGAAATCATCGCTTACAGCCAAGTTTGATTTCTTTTTAAATTATCTTCACCGACGCTAAAGAAAGTTATCGATTATTTTTTTTATAAGAGCAATGGAAATCATCGCTTACAGCCAAGTTTGATTTCTTTTTAAATTATCTTCACCGACGCTAAAGAAAGTTATCGATGTTTTTTTTTATAAGAGCAATGGAAATCATCGCTTACAGCCAAGTTTGATTTCTTTTTAAATTATCTTCACCGACGCTAAAGAAAGTTATCGATTATTTTTTTTATAAGAGCAATGGAAATCATCGCTTACAGCCAAGTTTGATTTCTTTTTAAATTATCTTCACCGACGCTAAAGAAAGTTATCGATTATTTTTTTTATAAGAGCAATGGAAATCATCGCTTACAGCCAAGTTTGATTTTTTTTTTAATTATTTTCACAGACGCTAAAGAAAGTTATCGATTATTTTATTTTTATTTTTATAAGAGCAATGGAAATCATCGCTTACAGCCAAGTTTGTTTTTTTTAATTATTTTCACCGACGCTAAAGAAAGTTATCGATTATTTTATTTTTATTTTTATAAGAGCAATGGAAATCATCGCTTACAGCCAAGTTTGTTTTTTTTTAATTATTTTCACCGACGCTAAAGAAAGTTATCGATTATTTTATTTTTATTTTTATAAGAGCAATGGAAATCATCGCTTACAGCCAAGTTTGATTTCTTTTTAAATTATCTTCACCGACGCTAAAGAAAGTTATCGATTATTTTTTTTTTAAGAGCAATGGAAATCATCGCTTACAGCCAAGTTTGATTTCTTTTTAAATTATCTTCACCGACGCTAAAGAAAGTTATCGATTATTTTTTTTTTAAGAGCAATGGAAATCATCGCATACAGCCAAGTTTGATTTTTTTTTTAATTATTTTCACCGACGCTAAAGAAAGTTATCGATTATTTTATTTTTATTTTTATAAGAGCAATGGAAATCATCGCTTACAGCCAAGTTTGTTTTTTTTAATTATTTTCACCGACGCTAAAGAAAGTTATCGATTATTTTATATTTATTTTTATAAGAGCAATGGAAATCATCGCTTACAGCCAAGTTTGTTTTTTTTTAATTATTTTCACCGACGCTAAAGAAAGTTATCGATTATTTTATTTTTATTTTTATAAGAGCAATGGAAATCATCGCATACAGCCAAGTTTTTTTTTTTTTTTAATTATTTTCACCGACGCTAAAGAAAGTTATCGATTATTTTATTTTTATTTTTATAAGAGCAATGGAAATCATCGCTTACAGCCAAGTTTGTTTTTTTTTTAAATTGTCTTCACCGACGCTAAAGAAAGTTATCGATTATTTTTTTTTTAAGAGCAATGGAAATCATCGCTTACAGCCAAGTTTGATTTTTTTTTTAATTATTTTCACCGACGCTAAAGAAAGTTATCGATTATTTTATTTTTATTTTTATAAGAGCAATGGAAATCATCGCTTACAGCCAAGTTTGATTTCTTTTTAAATTATCTTCACCGACGCTAAAGAAAGTTATCGATTATTTTTTTTTTAAGAGCAATGGAAATCATCGCATACAGCCAAGTTTGATTTTTTTTTTAATTATTTTCACCGACGCTAAAGAAAGTTATCGATTATTTTATTTTTATTTTTATAAGAGCAATGGAAATCATCGCTTACAGCCAAGTTTGTTTTTTTTTAATTATTTTCACCGACGCTAAAGAAAGTTATCGATTATTTTATATTTATTTTTATAAGAGCAATGGAAATCATCGCTTACAGCCAAGTTTGTTTTTTTTTAATTATTTTCACCGACGCTAAAGAAAGTTATCGATTATTTTATTTTTATTTTTATAAGAGCAATGGAAATCATCGCATACAGCCAAGTTTTTTTTTTTTTTTAATTATTTTCACCGACGCTAAAGAAAGTTATCGATTATTTTATTTTTATTTTTATAAGAGCAATGGAAATCATCGCTTACAGCCAAGTTTGTTTTTTTTTTAAATTGTCTTCACCGACGCTAAAGAAAGTTATCGATTTTTTTTTTATAAGAGTAATGGAAATCATCGCTTACAGCCAAGTTTGATTTTTTTTTTAATTATTTTCACCGACGCTAAAGAAAGTTATCGATTATTTTATTTTTATTTTTATAAGAGCAATGGAAATCATCGCATACAGCCAAGTTTTTTTTTTTTTTAATTATTTTTACCGACGCTAAAGAAAGTTATCGATTATTCTATTTTTATTTTTATAAGAGCAATGGAAATCATCGCTTACAGCCAAGTTTGTTTTTTTTTTAAATTGTCTTCACCGACGCTAAAGAAAGTTATTGTTTTTTATTTATTTATTTTCACTAATGAAAATCATCGCTTAAGACCATTTTAGATATTTTTTAATTATTTTTATTAACGTCACTGGAAATCATTGCTTACAGCCACATCCGATTTGATTTTTCTTATATATTTATATTCATGAAGACAATGGAAATTACCATTTACAGCCAATTTGATTTTTATTTAATTTGTCTTCACTATGATCAATGGGAATCATCTCATCATCAATTTAAAGTCATCATCACCAAAATCAATTCTTTCAACGAAGTGAACAGTAGTCACTAGTTAGGATGATGCACACTGCATCACAACGTTGTCATATTTAAATATAAAATATTGAGTATCGTTACCGCAGTAATTTCACTAGCCACAGCGCCTTTTAAACCGGATCACTGTGATATTTGAACACTAATATTAACAAGAACATTCGCTGCGGTACTTATCTCTGTCTCTACCAACAGAAGTATTACATCAGTATTTATATATATATATATATTTTTACCTTCCAAAAAAAAAAAAAATAGCTATGGATTCGAACCCTGCACCATCATACACAGTATCACCGAACCGACCGTCGACTAGTCAAGATCCAGTGTTCGTTTACATCCGTCCGTCAGGAAATTTCCTCTAACTGTGGCGAGGAAAAAATGTTACAGAAAAAAAAAAACAACCCAACAAGTGTACGAGGGGGGTAGTCGTAAATTTGTACGGTAAACATCGGAAGCGTTCGACAGTAACCAGACGGCACGGGCCCAGCGGTTAGAGTAAACAACTACCCGCAGGTATGACCCAGATACGAAGCCCGGTGAGCGAATAGGTTGAACGTTCTGTTGCCGGAGACGAGCGGTGTGCGGACATTACTGTGATCCGGTATGAAGGGCGCTGCTGCTAAAGTAATTACTGGGGTAACGAGAATCAACATCTTATGTCTCAGGCGAGCGCAATGCAGTGCAGTGTATATCGTACTATATACCGCCGTGTTATGGACGGGCGTACTACTTACCATCAGATACCATCGACACTCACCATCGTATGGTGTCATCCTTGAGACTTGAGATATAAAATATCATGCGGTGGTCCTTCGAGCCGGAACTTGGTAATGGATATTAAAGAGTATCAGTATTATATACTATATATATATCATCCCAACTAGCGCGATGTTAAAGTCCCAGCAGTGGGCATCTATCAGCTGATTATGATGAAAATTAGTTCCATATGAAAACATCAGGAATGTCGTTTGGAATTAAAAAAAAAAAAAAAATGTCGTTTATAAATAGCCCACTTACCACTCCCACTGCTGGGACACGACTCTCTTATAAACCATGTAAACCTTTTACCTGTTATAGTATTATGAAACTATTAGAACGCTCAAAGCAATATGATCTCGCCAATAGCGTGGGTTAGGATATGTACGGTAGTCAAATTAGGTCACATCACCACAGTATGTACACTACATACAAATGGGAGACGATATATTTTGCCCACTAACATTCCCAAGACCGATAAGCGTATACTACGACTTGCTAATCTCGATATACTTATGCTCATCATACCGTCACCTATTCCGCAACTTCCGGTAATGACCAGCACAGTCTTCGCACACCAAGTACATCCATGGTCAGGGTTCTCCAGATTCCTCCAGGGTGCACGCAGGCGGTGGAAGACCAGACCTCGACGCCGAATCCTGATTACGAAAATCTGACGGATGACGGAACGGACGGAAAATCCAACTTCACCGCCATTAGTGCATTTTGAAAGACCGGCTGAGGATAAACTCCTCGGTTCCACCATCAGGTCAGCTGCTGGAGTCACTAAAGCGATTCACATCATCAGAGAACAGAAGAGAGTGATTTAAAAAAAAAAAAAATAGAAAACTAAATAGAATCACGATAACTAACCTACGCCACCGTATTAATGAGACAGCTGTTTTTATTCATCGTTCCCGCCCAGTTTTTGTAAAGACAAAAGTCACAAGCCCCGTTCGGCCTCTCGAGAACACGTGCTGGCAGTCAATGCGACGCTCTGTTAACTCGTACTTGTATGCGTTTATAAAAAAAAAAAAACCTTTTTGTTTTCTTTCCCACCGGTCTATTTGTAACAGATTGTGTATTTCGTGTTTGATGTTTCGTTCTTTTGCCGGAGAAAAATACCGTGATCCGGTTTGAAGGGCGCCGTGGCAAATTAAATTACTGGAGTGACGAGATTACTACATTTAACGTCTCAATACGATAAGCGCAGTATTTTTTTTTTTTTTTTTTTTTTTTTTTTTTTTTTTTTTTTATGTTTTTAAGCGACGACACAATAAAACATGGCTCTAGTTTAGATGGCATACACTGCACCACATTGCGCTCGTCGCCTGAGAAGCTGTTAAGACTCGCCACTTCAGTAATTACACTACCTACAGCGCCCTTCAAACCGGAACACAGTATTGGTTTGCACAGTACCATCTTAACTAGCACCACGTTAAGCGTGAACGTGTCACTCACTATCAGCTGATCGTCCCGCTCTTCTTGTTGTTTAATATCCGGTTTGAAGTGCGCTGTAGCTAATGCAACAGAGATAGTACCACCAATAGCTATTGATCCTTCAAACCGGATCACAGTAATTTATGCACACTACTTTGTTTCTCGCAGCGGCAGTACCTACAGTCTCCGACAACAGGCAAATGACAGCAATAAATTATCCCACTTGTGGGCTGTGGGCAGTGGGCGGTGATCGAACTAATCGTAAACATCCTAACCGAAAGAAAGAAGAGAAAAGAACGTAACAAATAAATGAAATGTATTGTAAGCACAGGCACAAAAATGGCCGAAGGGTACAAATTAAAAAAAAAAAAAAACGTAGTCTTCATCAAAGTCGCCTATTCTATGGTCTCCAATGTGAACTTCTGGATACATTGATCATCTTCTTTCAGAACGCAGCGGTGGAGAAGAAGGCCAAAGGCAGGACCGGGTGGCCGCAGCACGTCTGGGCCCTGGAGCTGAAGAGCGAACAGAATCTGCAGACTTAATCCTTCTAGAACATTCTATATTCGTGCTCGATCACCTACACATCACAGCCAAGCGGACATCACCAGTGCGGTGTCGCCTGATAATCAGCAGATGAGGCAGTCGTACCCACCTACCCGCATTCAGCCAGCATGAGGGGAATAACCCAAATACCTATCCAATCGGTGTGAGAATTTAGGGGAAGCCCCGTATCCAGCAGTGGACTATCGTCTGATGATGGTGATGATTCACCACCAGTTTCGAGACCAGCGGCACGTTCACCTGAATGCAAGTGACACAGCAGACCATAGAGGTAAAGAGTGTCGTCACTCCAATAATTACACCGTCTACGGCGCCCTTCAAACCGGAGCAGTGAAGTTTGCACGGCACTGTCCGTCGCTGCGGCGGTACAAACGATCTCCATATTCAAATCCTCCCCCCTTTTTATGGACCCTTGTGAAAATGGAGGTCTTTGGGGAAGGGTTATGTCCAACCAGATTTATTAATAGGAGAATAAAGAGTCGCGTATATCATCCTAACCATCACATTGATGGTATCATCATCATCAGCCGAGGGTCACTGCTGGACATCAGCCTACCCCCAAACACCCCCCATCGATGACCCCTAGTATAGTATGTAGTAGTAATTTCTAGTCTATTAACTAAGAAGACCAGCGGGACGTTCACCTGATAGTGAGTGATAGACCCGCCTATAGTGTTATTTACGATACAATTGCACTCGTGGTCTGAGACAGATGTGTCTCGTTACCCCAGTAATTAAATTAGCTACAGCGCCCTTCAAACCGGATCACGATAATTTCGCTTTAAGTTATGTTTACTGGTGGTAGTGTCTCTGTTGCCGGAGACCGTCTAGGTACCGCCGCAGCGCGTATTGCAGCCGACAGACAGTACTGTGCGGACATTGCTGTGATCCGGTTTGAAGGGCGCTGTACCTATTATCGGTGGTAGTGACCCTGTTGCTACAGACCGTCTAGTTACCGCCGCAGCGCCTATTGCAGCCGACAGACAGTGCTGTGCGGACATTGCTGTGATCCGGTTTGAAGGGCGCTGTACCTATTATCGGTGGTAGTGACCCTGTTGCTACAGATCGTGTAGGTACCGCCGCAGCGCCTATTGCAGCCGAGAGACAGTACTGTGCAAACATTACTGTGATCCGGTTTGAAGGGCGCTGTACCTATTATCGGTGGTAGTGTCTCTGTTGCTACAGACCGTCTAGGTACCGCCGCAGCGTCTATTGCAGCCGACAGACAGTACTGTGCGGACATTGCTGTGATCCGGTTTGAAGGGCGCTGTACCTATTATCGGTGGTAGTGACCCTGTTGCTACAGACCGTCTAGTTACCGCCGCAGCGCCTATTGCAGCCGACAGACAGTGCTGTGCGGACATTGCTGTGATCCGGTTTGAAGGGCGCTGTACCTATTATCGGTGGTAGTGACTCTGTTGCTACAGACCGTCTAGGTACCGCCGCAGCGTCTATTGCAGCCGACAGACAGTACTGTGCAAACGTTACTGTGATCCGGTTTGAAGGGCGCTGTACATATTGAAATTACTGGGGTAACGAGACACAACATCTTATATATCAAGACGACGAGCGCAATACGGTGTAGTGTACATCATCCTAACTAGCGCCATGTTACGGGCAGGCGCATCACTTACGACGTCCCGCTCATCTCGTTGCTTAATAAAAAAAACGAACATATTAATGATGGTAATTTTTTTTTTTTTTTGACAGCTACCTGTCAATTATCGCAGCCATATTATTGTTAGCGATAAAATAATTAGAAAAAAAATATTACTATATTGTATATAACAGAACATATAAACAAAATGTGTAATAAATAAATAAATTATATTAAAAAAAAAAAGTTTTTAGTTTTATTTATTAACAACGCGGTATGTTCAAGTGGATGTATGTGTGGCGGTGTGTAGCCGAAGATTATTAAAAAAAAAGAGGTAACGGAGTTTTAGTATAAGCCTATGTCCTACAATGGAGTGAAGCTGGCCGATGAGGAATATATACCGTTTTTTTTTATACAATTAAGCGTCGAGAGGAGCTGGACGTTCACCTGATGGTAAGTGATACACCCGCCCATAACACGGCGCTAGTTGGAATGGTATATTGTACCATTGCTCTCGACGTATTGAGACGTAAGATGTCGAGTCTCGTTACCCCAGTAATTAAACTAGCTATAGGTCCTTCAGATCGGATCACAGCAATGTCCGCACAGTACTGTCTGTCGGCTGCAATAGGCGCTGCGGCGGTACCTAGACGGTCTCCGGCAACAGAGACACTACCACCAGTAAGGTCCTTCAAACCGGATCACATCAATGTCCGCACAGTACTGTCTGTCGGCTGCAATAGGCGCTGCGGCGGTACCTAGACGGTCTGCAGCAACAGAGACACTACCACCAGTAAGGTCCTTCAAACCGGATCACATCAATGTCCGCACAGTACTGTCTGTCGGCTGCAATAGGCGCTGCGGCGGTACCTAGACGGTCTGCAGCAACAGAGACACTACCACCAGTAAGGTCCTTCAAACCGGATCACATCAATGTCCGCACAGTACTGTCTGTCGGCTGCAATAGGCGCTGCGGCGGTACCTAGACGGTCTGCAGCAACAGAGACACTACCACCAGTAAGGTCCTTCAAACCGGATCACATCAATGTCCGCACAGTACTGTCTGTCGGCTGCAATAGGCGCTGCGGCGGTACCTAGACGGTCTGCAGCAACAGAGACACTACCACCAGTAAGGTCCTTCAAACCGGATCACATCAATGTCCGCACAGTACTGTCTGTCGGCTGCAATAGGCGCTGCGGCGGTACCTAGACGGTCTGCAGCAACAGAGACACTACCACCAGTAAGGTCCTTCAAACCGGATCACATCAATGTCCGCACAGTACTGTCTGTCGGCTGCAATAGGCGCTGCGGCGGTACCTAGACGGTCTGCAGCAACAGAGACACTACCACCAGTAAGGTCCTTCAAACCGGATCACATCAATGTCCGCACAGTACTGTCTGTCGGCTGCAATAGGCGCTGCGGCGGTACCTAGACGGTCTGCAGCAACAGAGACACTACCACCAGTAAGGTCCTTCAAACCGGATCACATCAATGTCCGCACAGTACTGTCTGTCGGCTGCAATAGGCGCTGCGGCGGTACCTAGACGGTCTGCAGCAACAGAGACACTACCACCAGTAAGGTCCTTCAAACCGGATCACATCAATGTCCGCACAGTACTGTCTGTCGGCTGCAATAGGCGCTGCGGCGGTACCTAGACGGTCTGCAGCAACAGAGACACTACCACCAGTAAGGTCCTTCAAACCGGATCACATCAATGTCCGCACAGTACTGTCTGTCGGCTGCAATAGGCGCTGCGGCGGTACCTAGACGGTCTGCAGCAACAGAGACACTACCACCAGTAAGGTCCTTCAAACCGGATCACATCAATGTCCGCACAGTACTGTCTGTCGGCTGCAATAGGCGCTGCGGCGGTACCTAGACGGTCTGCAGCAACAGAGACACTACCACCAGTAAGGTCCTTCAAACCGGATCACATCAATGTCCGCACAGTACTGTCTGTCGGCTGCAATAGGCGCTGCGGCGGTACCTAGACGGTCTGCAGCAACAGAGACACTACCACCAGTAAGGTCCTTCAAACCGGATCACATCAATGTCCGCACAGTACTGTCTGTCGGCTGCAATAGGCGCTGCGGCGGTACCTAGACGGTCTGCAGCAACAGAGACACTACCACCAGTAAGGTCCTTCAAACCGGATCACATCAATGTCCGCACAGTACTGTCTGTCGGCTGCAATAGGCGCTGCGGCGGTACCTAGACGGTCTGCAGCAACAGAGACACTACCACCAGTAAGGTCCTTCAAACCGGATCACATCAATGTCCGCACAGTACTGTCTGTCGGCTGCAATAGGCGCTGCGGCGGTACCTAGACGGTCTGCAGCAACAGAGACACTACCACCAGTAAGGTCCTTCAAACCGGATCACATCAATGTCCGCACAGTACTGTCTGTCGGCTGCAATAGGCGCTGCGGCGGTACCTAGACGGTCTGCAGCAACAGAGACACTACCACCAGTAAGGTCCTTCAAACCGGATCACATCAATGTCCGCACAGTACTGTCTGTCGGCTGCAATAGGCGCTGCGGCGGTACCTAGACGGTCTGCAGCAACAGAGACACTACCACCAGTAAGGTCCTTCAAACCGGATCACATCAATGTCCGCACAGTACTGTCTGTCGGCTGCAATAGGCGCTGCGGCGGTACCTAGACGGTCTGCAGCAACAGAGACACTACCACCAGTAAGGTCCTTCAAACCGGATCACATCAATGTCCGCACAGTACTGTCTGTCGGCTGCAATAGGCGCTGCGGCGGTACCTAGACGGTCTGCAGCAACAGAGACACTACCACCAGTAAGGTCCTTCAAACCGGATCACATCAATGTCCGCACAGTACTGTCTGTCGGCTGCAATAGGCGCTGCGGCGGTACCTAGACGGTCTGCAGCAACAGAGACACTACCACCAGTAAGGTCCTTCAAACCGGATCACATCAATGTCCGCACAGTACTGTCTGTCGGCTGCAATAGGCGCTGCGGCGGTACCTAGACGGTCTGCAGCAACAGAGACACTACCACCAGTAAGGTCCTTCAAACCGGATCACATCAATGTCCGCACAGTACTGTCTGTCGGCTGCAATAGGCGCTGCGGCGGTACCTAGACGGTCTGCAGCAACAGAGACACTACCACCAGTAAGGTCCTTCAAACCGGATCACATCAATGTCCGCACAGTACTGTCTGTCGGCTGCAATAGGCGCTGCGGCGGTACCTAGACGGTCTGCAGCAACAGAGACACTACCACCAGTAAGGTCCTTCAAACCGGATCACATCAATGTCCGCACAGTACTGTCTGTCGGCTGCAATAGGCGCTGCGGCGGTACCTAGACGGTCTGCAGCAACAGAGACACTACCACCAGTAAGGTCCTTCAAACCGGATCACATCAATGTCCGCACAGTACTGTCTGTCGGCTGCAATAGGCGCTGCGGCGGTACCTAGACGGTCTGCAGCAACAGAGACACTACCACCAGTAAGGTCCTTCAAACCGGATCACATCAATGTCCGCACAGTACTGTCTGTCGGCTGCAATAGGCGCTGCGGCGGTACCTAGACGGTCTGCAGCAACAGAGACACTACCACCAGTAAGGTCCTTCAAACCGGATCACATCAATGTCCGCACAGTACTGTCTGTCGGCTGCAATAGGCGCTGCGGCGGTACCTAGACGGTCTGCAGCAACAGAGACACTACCACCAGTAAGGTCCTTCAAACCGGATCACATCAATGTCCGCACAGTACTGTCTGTCGGCTGCAATAGGCGCTGCGGCGGTACCTAGACGGTCTGCAGCAACAGAGACACTACCACCAGTAAGGTCCTTCAAACCGGATCACATCAATGTCCGCACAGTACTGTCTGTCGGCTGCAATAGGCGCTGCGGCGGTACCTAGACGGTCTGCAGCAACAGAGACACTACCACCAGTAAGGTCCTTCAAACCAGATCACATCAATGTCCGCACAGTACTGTCTGTCGGCTGCAATAGGCGCTGCGGCGGTACCTAGACGGTCTGCAGCAACAGAGACACTACCACCAGTAAGGTCCTTCAAACCGGATCACATCAATGTCCGCACAGTACTGTCTGTCGGCTGCAATAGGCGCTGCGGCGGTACCTAGACGGTCTGCAGCAACAGAGACACTACCACCAGTAAGGTCCTTCAAACCGGATCACATCAATGTCCGCACAGTACTGTCTGTCGGCTGCAATAGGCGCTGCGGCGGTACCTAGACGGTCTGCAGCAACAGAGACACTACCACCAGTAAGGTCCTTCAAACCGGATCACATCAATGTCCGCACAGT
>JARDWC010000222.1:0-49946 GCA_029032895.1 Troides oblongomaculatus
GGGAGAGGGCAGACCTGGAGATAACAACCGGTAAAAAACTGGATAGGGAGTCTGTAGCCTCTCTGATGAGTGACGACGATGGTCGGGAAGTATTTCTGGGGTATAGTAGAAAAATATTAAAAAAGGTGATAGAGAAGAACAAAATGTAAATAAATAAAATTAATAATAGAAAATAAACAACGCCAGGCATATAAATAAATGAATAATAAATAATAAGTAAAACATAAATAAAATAATAAATAAAGAAACAAAGAGAGAAAAAGCTGGGGGGATGATTCTTTACAGGCTCTCCCTCTTCAATCCAGTGCCCCGATACGAGTACGACGAGGTCGTCACACCAAGCAGAGAGGAATGAAAGAAAGAAAAAGTATGCGGAATAAAAGATAGGAAAAGAACGAAAGATGGAAAGAATGATTGATGATAATTAATTAATTAATCAAAAATATGAATAATAAGAGAACATATATATGTAAAAGTACAAAAATGTAAGATAAGATACTTATGACAAATAAAGAACATGATGGTGAATGAACTGATTGATAAAGGCCCTGCGCCATATGCAGAGGAATGCTGTCAAAAAAAAAAAAAAAGAACCGTCCGATCGAGAAGCTTCGGTGAGGGGCTACGAGTCAATGCGGGTCGCCAAGGTCGCAGCTTTTGCCGCACCCTCTCATACGACGGTGTGTCGTGCGGTGTTCCGCAGGGGTCGGTCCTCGGACCGCTCCTATGGAACATCGGCTACGACTCGGTGTTGCGCGGAGCAAACCTCGGTGGAGTCGACGTGACTTGTTACGCCGACGACACCCTGGAGACGGCTCGCGTGCGCACCTTTAGGGAGGCACGCGTGTTGGCGACTGCAGGCGTGGCCCAAGTCGTCTCGCGCATTCGGCGCTTGGGGCTGGAGGTTGCGCTGGGCAAGTGTGAGGCCTTGTGCTTCCACGGCGCCCGGAATGCGCCTCCGCCGGGAGCGGAGCTGATAGTCGGTGGGACTTCCATCGCCGTCGGTACTTCGATGAAGTACTTGGGACTCGTCCTCGACGGCCGATGAATGTTCGTCGAGCACTTTCGGCAGTTGGGCCCGAAGCTCATTCGAGCGGCCGGGTCCCTGAGCTGCCTCCTGCCCAATCTGGGCGGGCCGAGCGTCGGATGCCGGCGACTCTACACGGGGGTGGTGCGCTCTATGGCGCTTTACGGTGCGCCCATATGGGCGCAACACCTGTCGACCCGTGGCGTGACGCTGCTGCGCTCGCCGCAGCGCGTCATGGCCATACGGATCGTACGAGGTTACCGTACCATCTCTTTCGAGGCGGCGTGCGTCCTCGCCGGGACACCGCCGTGGGAACTCGAAGCGGAGTCGCTGGCGCGCCTCTACTGGCGGCGGAAGAGGGCCCTCGAGCGGGAGGGCTCGCTTCCGTCGCCTGACGAGGTGGAGAGGTGGCGCCGAAAGGCGCGTCGAGAGGTGCTTCGGGGATGGGAGCGGCGACTCCTCGAACCGTCGTACGGTCGCCTCACCGTTGAGGCCGTCCGGCCGGTCACCGGTGACTGGCTGGGCCGGGACTTCGGAGTCCTCAGTTTCTGCCTGGTGCAGGTACTCACGGGGCACGGTTGCTTCGGGAGCTATCTGCACCGGCGGAACTGCACGAGTAGGACGGACGTGGCGTGCGACGAGTGTGGCCACCCGGTGGACACATCGTCCCACACCTTGGCCGATTGCCCGCGATGGGGGGGGGGACAGGGCCGCGCTCGTAGCGGCGATAGTGAGTGACCTCTCGCTACCGTCCGTGGTCCGGACCATGGTCAGTGGCGAGGCGTCATGGAATGCGGTATCCCGATTCTGCGACTCTGTTATGACGCAGAAGCGGGAGACCGAACGTATCCGAGAGCGGGCGCCGAGGGGACAGGACGCGGTCGGAGCGCGATGACCGCTCACCGCCGCAATGCGGGGCCGAGCGCACGACCGCCGAATGGCTTCTCGGCAGGAACCTGGCGCCGCGACCGACAAGGGCCGTCGGGCCGGTGCCCCCCCGTAGAGGGTTCCTGGGGTGGATATGGTGATGCGTCTCGTATTCCGACGCGTCGACACGTAGGGATTTTTAACAGGAGGGGTGCTTCACACCCCTCCTCGAGATGGGCCCGGTCATTCGGGCGCCGTTCGGGGGGTCGTGGATGAACTGCAATACTTTATCCCGCGACCCCACGAACACGTGGATGAAAGTGGAATACCGTGTGAAGCTTTTTAGTCGGTTGGAGCCCGACACTACCACCGTCGCCGGCCCAATTTGGCGACGGGGTGTGCATTTCCGCTAGCATTTTGTTACACACGTAAATAAAAAAAAAAAAAAACCCTCTCATACGGCCTTAAGGGTCGCCGTCCAACGACTCGAGCATCTTACGTTCGGATGCCTTCTTCGCCTCGGAGATCGCCGCCACCAGTTCGGCCACGTGGGCCCTGTGCGCCGCGTACAGCCGCTCCTCCTCGGCCGTATCGCGCCTCCGTTGACATTGGCACCTGTGGTACTTGCGTCGGCTCGCCACGCACGCGCTACGAAGCCGCACGAAGTCCGCCGTCCACCAGTACGCACGGCACTTAGGTGGCAGGAGCGGCGCGCTCGCGGCGTAGCCACGTCACACACGTGCGACACGGCCTGCATGAGCCTCTCCGCTTCCCGCTTCACATCGACCGCCACCTCCTCCACGGAGAGGCCCGCCGCCTTAGCCCGGCCCTTGCGGACCCAGGCCTCGACTAGGGCCGTCTCCTCGAGCCGGTCTTGGTCGAGGCGCTTTAGCGCCCACCGTAGGCCGTCCCCGATCAAGGGACGACAAGGATCGCCCGGAGTCACCGAGGTCGCGGACACACTGTATCGGACATACAAATGATCCGACAGAGTCTCCACGCCCTCGAGCATCGCCCAATCCCCGATACTTAGAGTCGCGCTCGAGGCTTTGACGCGAACGCAGCGAAATTCGCAAGCTCCGCGCTCAAAAAATCGTGGTTTTGGACAAAGTGCTTAAAAATACGTGTGTGGCACATAGAAAGAAGCGCGCTGATCTCACGAGATCAACGGTGTAAATCGTGGAAATCGGTTCAGCGGTTAAGCTGGAAACGGCAAAAAACCGCTGCGAAAAACTTTAGTGCTGAACGCTGCAAAAAGGCGATCGATAACAATACCTTTTTTAAGTGCGGTTGCATCATGTCGAGAATAAGTGGAGAAAGATTTAAAATTTTCCGCCCGCTTTTGCGGATCTCCTGAGTGATCCAAAAGATTTTCATTCCGGAAGTGAGTGTTCTAGGATAGTGGTGTTTGATTCGGTGCCACCAGTGTGTAGTTGGTGAAAAGAGGATTAAAACGATACACCGCGCGAGAAAATCGGACCAGGGGGACACAGAAAAAACGAAAAATAAGATTTTAAAAAGTACCCCCTTAAACATAGGAAGATTTCTCTCGCTAACCAAGGCGACGATCCCCCACGTCTTGGTGTCTACGGAACCAGAGCACTCTCGACTTAGCAGCGGAGCTAAGGAAGGGGACCTTGCTCCTGAGGAGGTCGGCGAGAGGCGGTGCGGATGTCGACGGGAGTTATGTCGGCATAATTCGGACGCCGACATAAACATCAGGGTCATTTAGATAACAGTGACCCATTACACGCTTATCATGGAGGACATTAGAGATTAAGTACCTATTAACAACTGTATAAACATCCTTATTATATCAATTAAGATAAGAAACCATGTAATCGTAGAGTATAAAAATGTAATCTTAAATCTTAATAAACTAGTCTACAGTAGCTTCTCAAGCCGAGAACACCTCGTGTTCCTTTTTAAAAACCCTGCTACCGTCACCCGCAACCTAACTGGCGCAGTCGGTATCTCGTGAAGAAGTTTGATTGAATATATTCGGTAGTCATCTCCGATCTTCGATCAACGACACGAGCAAAGAACCTCAGCGGGCCTGACACCACCAGCAGCGGCAAGAGCAAGCAAGACTCAAAATTCTTTCAAGCCTAAACTTCGGCAATGCTCGTGGGGTAAGCATACACTTTGTTGATTCCCGAGTTTCCTCTCTTTTTTCCTTTTCACAAATTGTATTTTTTGTGTACTGTTTAGCGTATTCATTGGAGAATTTTTCCGTTTAGTTAGATAAAATGGCTACTGATAAGAAAATTTCCCTAGAATCACCTAAACCAGTTGTAATTGACTTCAGTACGTTGTCATTATTGTTACCTAGTTACGACGGGAACAAAAAGACACTCGCATTTTATATTGAGGGTGTCGAAAATATCTTAGATTCTATTACGTGCAGTGATGAAACAAGCATCGCTAGCCTAATTAGAAACAAATTGAAAGGAAAAGCGGTTGAAGCGCTTTCAGAAAGTAGTGGAGCAAAAACATGGCCCGAAATAAAGGCCATCCTCCAAAACAGATTTGGTGAGTTTAGGAACGAAATACAGCTAGTGCAAGAATTGATACTCTGCGAAAGAGACAATTCCTCGGTAGAGTTCTTTGGAGAAAAGATACGACATCTCTGTTGTGCTTTGATTCAGATCGACTTATCTAAAAAAGAATACTGGAAATACCTTTAGTTTCCTTACATTCCTATAAATTATTACACCTGTATCCCATTCCTAACGAAAATAATGTAATGCTGATATCCAAAAATCCATACCTATTACTCGGCAACAAGGAGTTTGCATATCCTCAGGAGCCCTGAATCAAAATCATAAAAGACGAAGTCATATGTAATCATTTAAGTTGGGAGCAATTACAGAATTCAAATGATTGTATTGCACAGCTCATACAGCATCAAGATCCACACAATTGCACATACATAACAGCATCTTACGAAAATACAATAATACAACAAATCAAGGTTATGATAGAAAAAACCACAAATATGGAGCAACAACCACAAGAGAAGTATAAGTTAATATCAACAACACCGAGCTGTTCATCAGTGCTATTATATTGTATAATTATAGCAGTAGCATCCGGAACCGCCTTATACAAACTCTGGTGGAGAAGAAGAACAGCGACACACGCAGCCTTACAGCAGCCTGCTGATGAAACTCATCATCAACTACAGCAGTCTTCGGTGCGCCTTTCTCTTAGTGAGGGAGGAGTTATGTCGGCATAATGCGGACGCCGATATAAACATCAGGGTCATTTAGATAACAGTGACCCATTACACGCTTATCATGGAGGACATTAGAGACTAAGTACCTATTATTTACTGTATAAACATCCTTATTATATCAATTACTGTATAAACATCCTTATTATATCAATTAAGATAAGAAACCATGTAATCGTAGAGTATAAAAATGTAATCTTAAATATTAATAAACTAGTCTACAGTAGCTTCTCAAGCCGAGAACACTTCGTGTTCCTTTTTAAAAAACCCTGCTACCGTCACCCGCAACCTAACTCGGGCGGGGAACTAAAAACTTCTAACGCCCCCGGAGGTCCCGGGGGTCGCAGGTGGGTCCTAATAGCTGCGCAAATATTAAAAAATTAAAACTGGTACAACACTTTCAGGATAAAAATTTGGAAAAATTTTAAACAAAAAATTTAAATCGTAAATTTACAGGGGGCGGGGGGGGGGCGGATATTTGTAAAAAGCCCAGAGGGCTGTTCAGTGTTGGTCAGAGGGGAACCCACAGTCTGAAACTGCTCCTCCGGAACAGAGATCTGTTCCGGGGGTCTTGGAAGTCCGTAAAAACCCGCAAGGCGAAACTGCCTTTTGCCATCAAAATACGGCGGTATCTGTAAATAATCGATCGCGCGCCAGGTCGACGACGCAAAGCACTCAGACTCAGACTCCAGGGCAATAGCAGGATAACTAGGGGAATTATGTAAAGTATAAAAATAATCCAAAGATTAATTTTAAGTTATTTGGGTAGAAGACCGCCCATCTGTGGAGTCACCTGAAAGAATTGCTCGTATTGATTCAGTATGTAGCACAGCCATACCACCTGAACATTTAGAACTATACGAATTGGTTAATCAATGTCAAATACATCGTCACACTAATACCTGTACGAAAAATAACAATACAAATATACTATGTCATATATCTCAACACGGGCTCTCCGATAACATTACGCAGTACATGTCCGGAGCCCATGTGTACGTAGGAGTCTGACCCGATTCGTCGGCTCTCTAAAATTCAAGCAGAGCATGAACCTACAACATCATATATTGTACCCAAGCAGCAGTACAACTTTAGAGCAGTAGAAGAATCATCTCCGCAAGACTGCTGCCTATATCCAAGTGCCTTTGAACAAGCGCTTGATGAATCCGCCGAAGAATATTGCCGGCATAGAGATGCAGTCCGGCTCCGCCGGATGGAAATGGATTTACTCCTCGGATCATTGGGACTACTAAACAACCATGAGGATCTGTCAGTAGAAGATATGAAAAGGTAAAAGAAGTCAAACTCAACATAATTTCGTGACATATAGTGATATATAGTGTGTGGCTTCAAGTGATACGTGAATTCGGTAAAACTAATCTAAATACTGTACTACCGAATTGTATTAAAATTTTACACGTAATATTGCCATGAGTGGAAGAGTAATATTACAAGTGTTTAAGTAACTCTGTGGCTCATCGCTTGATCGAGGATCAACGCTTAGACATACGACACCTTAGCAGCCGACTATTACACCGAATAATACTTTAATTCAAGATGTTTGAAGATTCTCAAATAAAACAAGAAAAATACAAGGTGGACATAAACACTCTATTTAAATGTATTAAACAATTCGATGGTACATGGGAAAAATTAAATTCATTTCTAACCAATTGCAATAATGCAATTTAGTTGGCCTCAAATACGCAAAGGTCAATCGTTTTAAAATACATATTAATGCAATTACAGGGAAAAGCTGAATCAGCGTGTTCCATTAAGAAATTTGAATCGTGGGAACAGCTGAGTAGAGAGAGTTTTTAAGTACCCAATTTGGGGAGCAAAAACATTATGCACACCTTTTAACGGATGTACAGGAATGTCGACAGTCAACTAACGAGCCGGTAAATCAATTCGCCTTACGTGTCGAAACTTGCCTTTTTAAACTATTGACGGAAGTAACACTATCCAACAAAAAGAAGTCTGAACTGGCCGGACGCACGGCGGATATGGAAGACCTATCGCTTTACACATTTGTAATAGGGGGACCGGAAAGTAATGTCGTTTCTACGCATGCCAATACTTGATTGTCATTTGTCAGCTCATTGTTTTGTTCAGAGGCGTACCAAAGACATTGTGAGGTTATAGTGATTTCTTTACTTATAGACAATTGAATTACAATTTTTTTTGTAATTTTGGGTAAAATGGCCAGCCAAATACCAGATGAGGTACACATCCGGCATTGCATGCTCTTTGAGTTTCGCAAGGGAAATAACGCAACAGTTGCTACCAAAAACATTTGCGATGTTTATCCAAATGCACTGGACATTCGTAAATGCCAAAGGTGGTTTTCCAAGTTCAAATCGGGTAATTTTGATCTTTCCGACTCGTATCGATCAGGAAGACCATCAGCGTTAGACAACGACGTGTTAAGGGCGGAAGTGGAAGCAAATCCGTGTCAGACGATCGAGGAATTGTCAAACAGTCTCAACAAACCTTGGTCGACCATCCAAGAACATTTGAAGCAGATTGGAAAAGTAAGCAGAGCAGGTGTTTGGGTCCCGCATAATCTGTCCGAACAGAATAAGGCTAACCGATCAATCACATGCAATTTATTGCTTCAACGACACAACACAGAAGCGTTTTTTGATCGCTTGATCACAGGAGATGAGAAATGGGTCCTGTATGATAACCCAAAACGCAAAAGGCAGTGGCTCTCTCCAAATGAAATCCCTCGGAGTACTGCTAAGCCAGGTTTACACCCCAAAAAAGCGCTTTTGTGTGTTTGGTGGAGTATTCGCGGCATTGTTCATTTTGAATTACTGAAACCTGGAGAAACTGTTACTGCAGACCTCTACAGCGAACAATTGCAGCGAGTCAATCAATCTTTAATTGAAAAGTGGCCAGCGATTGTCAACCGAAAAGGCGTCATTCTCCAACATGACAATGCAAGACCGCACTGCGCAAGGCGAACTCTAGAAAAAATTAATGAATTGGGGTGGGAGGTGCTGCCTCATCCACCATATTCGCCCGATGTTGCACCATCGGATTTCCACTTATTCCGAGCGCTGCAACACTTTTTAAGTGGCAAAACATTTGCAAATTTGGATGATATCCAAAATGCCATCTCTAGATATTTTGCCGAAAAACCAATTAATTTTTATCGATCAGGGATTGAAAATTTACTCACTAGATGGCAAAAGGTTATTGACAATGATGGGGAATACATCACTGATTAAAAATAAAGACTCGTTAAAAATGTATGTTTGTATTTAGCGTAAGAAAACGACATTACTTTCCGGTCCCCCTAATAGTTAATTGGCCTTAAGGCTGAAATCTCCAATCTTGTCCCAATAATAACCCTTCAAACCTTAATGACGCTATTAATTTAGCCGTTTCCGAAGAAAAAATATTAAACACATTTAATAACCGCCACAATTACACACAAGTGGTACAGCGTCTTGCTCCAAAACCCAATTATTTTTTCAGGCCTAATTCTAATAGTAATTATAAAAACCAAATGACAAAACAACCCGATCGAAATTATCAAAGCCCTTACTGTTGATACTGCAAAACCCCTGGTCGTACTATTGATATATGTCGAAAACGTGAATTTAATAACAACAGGTTTAGAGTTCTCCAACCGACTCAGTTTCCATATAAATCGAATTACGAACACAACCCAGCTCGTGTCAATTGCATAGTTCACTACAAACCAGATAAATCTGAATCTGAACCACAACCATCTACTAGCGCTAACGATGCAGACTATTACGGTAATAACGACGGTCATGATTTAAACGAATAATGGGCCTACGGAGGTGTCTCGTAGGATCCTAATCACCACCTCTAGCGACACCCTTAAAAAATAACGACACCTTTCCTATAAATAAGGACCACCCGGGTAATCAGCCCCAACATAAAAGTCGCCGTATCTCTGTATCGAAGAACACTTGCAACCAGGGTAACCAGCCCCAAAATAGAAGTGATTCTTCACCCACTGTATCCAGACCAACATACAACCAGTGTAACCAGCCCCAAAAAAAAGGTGGTCATATCTCTGTATCGAAAAGCACTTGCAAGCTCGGTAACCAGCCCCAAAAAAGAATTGTTTCTTCACCCACTGTTTCCAGACGTACCTACAACCATAGTAACCAGTCCCAACAAAAATGTGGTCATATCTCTGTATCGAAAAGCACTTGCAAGCTCGGTAACCAGCCCCAAAATTGAAGTGATTCTTCACCCACTGTATCCAGACCAACATACAACCAGTGTAACCAGCCCCAAAAAAAAGGTGGTCATATCTCTGTATCGAAGAGCACTTACAAGCTCGGTAACCAGCCCCAAAATAGAAGTGGCTCTATCACTGTATCTAACTCTACTTCTAAAAACCTTAATTCGTTTGATGATTGTAATAACTCTTTTACTACATCTTGTCCTTCATGCACAGCACCTGGATTAACAAGCGACGTCTTAAAAACGTATGACATTATTACTAATCCAATGAAAAGACACCTACCTTTTATCGAAGTCCAAACTTCTGTTTCTTCGAAAAGATTAAAATTTCTAGTTGACAGTGGTGCATCCATTAGTCTTATAAAAAATCATATATTAAAAAAATGCCAACAATTGTTAAACATATTGCCAGTTTCAGCTGAATAACTAACAATCCAATGCTCCCACTAGAACTGTTTTTCGCTTCAATTCTAGTGATTTGGTTAAGGTAAGTGTATTTACTATTTAAGTTTTTTAATCTCGATATTTATCGCAAAGATATACCTTAATAAGTTTTTGTCATTGTTAGACTTAATTTGGTTTTGCGTTGGGGTTGGAAAGGCGGTCATGTTTAGGTTCCTTAAAAGGCGCAGTTTCCTAAAGATGATCGTATTGTCATCTTAAAGTTTTTTTGCCCCGATTGATGCTTCAGTGCTATAGAAGTTAAAAAATAAAAAGAATATGTGGGATTTTTATTTCGGTGCAATAGTTGTCCAGGAACCTTAAGCTGACAGCTATGTCATCCTTAGGTTCTTAGCGTGTCATCTTTAGGTTATGCATACGACTAATCTCTAAGTAACTATTTATTTTTTTAGGTGAATGAAGACGATGCCTCCCACAAAAATTCTGCAGTATGATGAGGAAGTTATGACAAAAGCCCTGGATGACGTGATGCGTGTGGTACCTGTGTACGCGGCTGCTAAGAAGTACAAAATACCCCGCTCTACACTTCGGAGCAAGGTCAAAGGGATCAACCCAATATCAAGAAAAATGGGAACCGTACGGCTTTTACGGCCGATGAGGAACTGAAAATAGAGGAATGGTTCCTTGAATTAGCGAGAAAAGGATTTCCCGTTTCGAAAGGAACCTTTTTAATAAGCATGCAAAGATTAGCCGCTCAATTAGGGAAGGACATTTTCCGTGATAAGGTTCTATCCAAAAAGTGGTATGGCAATTTTATGAGTAGACACCCTCGGATTTCTAATCGCGTTGCCCAAAATTTAACAAAGAGCAGGAGCTCAATAACAAACGAGCAATTAGACGGCTGGAAGAATGACGTTTATACGTATTTAGAGGAAAACGGATCGGCGAGCGTCTTGGAAAACCCCAAACGCGTATTTAATGCTGATGAGACAGCATTTTTCTTGCAACCAAAAACCGGAAAAGTTATGGCTGAACGCGGTTGTAAAAATATTTATCAAGCGGTAGGTAATGACGAGAAAGAGTGCATTACAGTTCTCTTTACGGGCAATTCTAATGGAGATCTTGCACCACCCTTGGTAGTCTTCCGTTATACACGTATTCCGCTCCATATCACCGTAAATGTGCCCACATCATGGGCTATAGGAAAAAGTAAACAGGGATGGATGACCTGCGCAATTTTTTATGAGTACATTAGAAACCAGTTCATTCCATGGCTGGAAAAAGAAAAGATAGTGCGGCCAGTACTATTTTTTGTCGATGGCCACGTCTCCCATCTATCTATGGAGGTTAGTCAGCTTTGCAGCCAAGATGACATCGTTTTAGTGGCCTTATACCCCAACGCCACCCATTTGCTGCAACCGATGGACGTCTCCGTATTTCATACGCTAAAAGCTTCGAGGAAGGAGAAAGCTTTACAACATCGATTAAGCGGTGAAGTGTCAAAAAGTAATTTTTGCGCTTTACTTAATCCACTTTTATTGGATGTGTATCGGCCAGAAATTTTGACAAATGGTTTCAAAAAATGTGGGTTAGTGCCCTGGAACCCTTTGGAAGTCACTGTTAGGCCTGCTGCGCCACCGAAGGCAACTGAACCCAATACAGAAACTAATTTGTGCTGTCCTAATTGTATTCCGTGGCTGAATACAGTAATCGGGGCAGAAAAAATTGCTTCTTTTAGTGGGGATAAAGATTCCATCCCTGTTACCGACAATTCCCTGTACGAGCTATGGAAGAAGGTGACAACAGGATTAGAAAAAAATACCGTGACTATTTTGGAAGCCCCTTTAGCAAATGCAGAGGATCCTGTTGAAGACGGAATGGAAAATTCTGCTCCTTTGGAAGTTTCTGCTCCTTTAGAGGCTTCGGGTTCTTTAGAAGTTTCTGTTCTTTTAGAAGCTTCTTCTCTTGTAGAAACTCCTATTCCTTCTACATCATCTTATATCCCGTCGCCTTTTAAAAGATGCCTTTTCTGGCCAAAGCAAAGTACGGTACCGAAAAAGAGAAGGTCGAAGGAAAAAATCCCTTCGGTGATTTCATCCCCTCAGTGGCAGGAGTATCACCAGAAAAAGTTAGATCTCAAGAAACAAAGATGAGGAGAAACAAAAACGATTGGCGGCTAGGCTTAAAAAGAGGCAAGAAAAAGAGGACGAGAAGTGCAAAAAATCCGCGAGGCGCCTCTTTACCTATTTTAGAAAAACTAAAGAAAGTGAAGATTCAGATACTTCATCAAATGACGAAGCTGAGAGTTTGAAATCGTCGTCTGGAAGTGAATGGGATGGAAAAAGCTCAGGATCCTCCGATAATGAGCTGCAAGCCCCAAGGAAGGAGGTTGGGGAGTATGTTGCCGTAAGATACGAAAATAAGATTTTTCCTGGTAGAATAATCGTTATCAAAGAAGATGGAGTCGTCGTGACTGCCATGGTGCGTCATGGGCGACTGTGGTAATGGCCTCAAAGGGAGGATCGGTTATTTTATGCTTGGGACGATGTTGTGGGCAAAATAAAAACGCCCACCAAATTTAGTTCAACTAGGGAGATTTATGATGTGCCCCAAGTTGCAAATCTTTAATTTCTTTATTCTAATTAAAATAAATGTGTTATTATTTTTGCTAATTTGGCTTTTTAATTTACACAGAAACCTATGTCATCTTTAGGCGCCGTCATTGTCATCTTTAGGAACCGAACGAATTTTGAATGTCAACAGCTGAGAAGAAAAAGACATGGAAATGTGCGACCTGCGTCAACAGGCAGCCAAAAAACGATAACGCGAACACACCGGTCCACCCCGCCGCGGGGGTGACAATCCGACGTGGAGCAGCACTAGTAAGTCCGCCGGTACACAGTGAAGACACATCTCCACCTCACAAACCGGATGCCAGTATGAGGTCATCGGAATCATTTCAACTCTCTGATATTCATCTCCTTGTTACGGAAATGCGAGAATTTAGAAATGAAATGTCAGCTACACGACGGCAATTAAGTCTGTTGAACGAAACTATTAATAGTCTGAAATTGAGGATGGATAATTGCGAAGGTTCTATTACAGAAATATCAGTGCGCGTGGATTCTCTAGAGACTAAATTTACTGAATTCTCCTTATCGAGATCCATTGACGCCGCCGTAGCAGATTCTATTCAACAATTAAAAAATGAGATGAATGATAGGGACCAAGACCTGTTATCGAATGATATTGAGATATCTTGCATTCCGGAAGAAAAAGTTGAAAACCCTATACACATTACTCTCACGTTGGGTAACAAACTTGGTGTAACACTAAGAGAGAAAGATCTAGTGAGCTGTAGACGAGTAGGACCTTTGCTCGACTCATTACAGTCAGCCTCTAGCACTAAAGCCAATCCTCGCCCCTTGGTGATCCGCTTCGCACGTCGCTCCATTCGAGACCAGTTGTTGCGTGCCGCTCGTGTCCGCCGCGGTACAACTACCGAAGGTACCGGGCTGCCAGGACCTCCACGACGATTCTACGTCAATGAAAGACTCACGCGTGTTAACAGACACTTGTTCAGGAGGGCACGTGAGCTGGCAAAGCAGTTCAACTGGCGTTTTACCTGGACCGCTGATGGCAAAATATATGTTCGTGAACATGCAACTCCTGACGCTCGACGTCATCGTATCAGATGTGAAAATGATTTTGTGCGTGTTTTTGGCACAAATAACGTTGGTGCTTGTCCACTCTGAAGCCCCCCCTAGCAGTAGCTACAAGTTTTTTTTATTTTTATTTCTAATTTTCAGCATTGTAGCCAAATTAAATATATAAAAGCGTTCGTAACATTTTTCACAATTTTCAATGCAAAAGTTAAACTTTTTCATTTAAAAAACTATTTCTATTTTTCGGTTTATTTTGTTTTACTCACTGATTCTTTGAACTTATTAGTTTTTGTGAAAAATCTTATAAATGTTTGTTTTGTTCTAATGCAAGGAGTACACGTGATAATCTTGTTGACCTTCACAAAAACACATGCCTTGATATCACAAAAGTTCAGTCACGTACTTCTGCTTTTTCATGTACCTATAAGATCTCGCTCCCAAAGTATTCGTAGCGTAACTAATCATAAGTTGGCTTTTAATTCTCATTTGGATTCTCTTAGAAAATGTTTTAAAAACCGTTTTAACATCTCAACATTGTTTGTCGCCTTGTTAATGATTGAATTTTATTATTCACTTAGACCATTACTAAAGGTTAATATAAGAAGTTTTAGCATTAACAACGATAGTAAAACTGCTTGTTTATGTCTTCTAACATTGAGTACTTTCAATTACATCAACACACATTATAAACATACTGATTCACTCAGTTTTCAACTTAGACTACTGGCAGCGGTGTGTGCGGCAATGGTGCAATGCTCAGGCTCTTTAAACCGATTAAAGGTCATTTTGATTTTTAGACGCAATACTACTGTACAGTGCGTTATAATGGGCAATCAACGTACCGATGGCGCCTGGCACTGAGCACCTCAAGTTAGCGCTATACAATTAATCTGATCTGTTTTTTTATTATGTATTTATGTTTATTCTTTGAGTTGTTTGCTATACCTTAGAAGTTACTATCTTATTTAGTTGTGAGAGAACTTTTTTCTTGGTGGGAATAATATTCCCGCTGCACGTGGCGTATTAGGTACACACACTTATTGAACTAGTTCCTTCTTTTCTCAGATTCTCATGAAAAATGTTCCGCTATATGAATGAAAATGACATTGAAAAGACATTGGAGCAGATTTTAGGCATTCCCGACGATGGTTCAGAAGAGGGATTTGAGTCTGATGAGGCAGAAGAGTTCAACGTGAATACATTACAACAGTTACTCGAATCAGATGATGATTTAAGTAGCCTTTTACAAAATTCTCTTGCTCATTTGACTTCTACCCGTAATAACAGTTCAGAGTTAGGTACATCAACTATGTTCACAATTAGATAACTCGCAGCCAGAAGAGCATTTGAGAGTACAATCATCACCACCATCATAAGAACAAGAATTGACTGATGAATCTGAATGTGAAGATGAGTCATGGGGGAAGGGTTTGCGGACATCTAGACCAGATCCAGATGAATTTGATAAGGTGACAATAAAACCTCGTTATTTATTGAATAAGAGAGCACGTCGAGTAGCGCATTTCAGAAAGTTTTTTAGTGACGAAGTCTTCGAATTGATTGTTACTCAGACAAACTTGTATGCGGAGCAGCAAAATATAAAAAATTGGCAGCCTGTTGACAAAGAGGAAATTAGTGTTTTTTTGGGCATTCTCATTATAATGGGTTATCATATTCTTCCACAAATCGATTTATATTGGTCATTAGATGCTGGATTTCGTGTAAATGAAATAGCTGAGTTGAAGTGAAACGCTTCAAAAAATATTAGAAACTGCATTTGAACGATAATAATCAAGAACCAAACAGAGAAGATGTAAATTTTGATAATTTATATAAAATTCGTCCTCTTATATCCTTACTTAGTGAATCATTTCGAAACAATGCCTCTAATTCTTCTTCCCAAAGTATCGAGGAGAGTATGATAATATTCAAAGGAAGGTCCAGCTTGAAGCAGTACATGCCACTAAAGCCGATAAAAAGGGGCTATAAAGTGTGGTGATAGTAGCACGGGTACTTATATAACTATGAAATATATACAGGCAAAACAGGACAAGGTACAGAAGAGGGTTTAGGGGCTAATATCGTAAAGAAATTGTCAAGTAAATTAGCAGATGAAGAGTTACTCTCTTCACTACTTACTGAACTCATGTTATGTTCGACAACTTTTTTTGCGACTTTTCTCTCATGCAGTACTTGTATGAAAATAATATTTATGCCACCGGAACGGTGAGAACAAACAGCAATTTTGCCCAATATAATAAAAATGAACACAAATAGAAATGGCAGAAACAAAAGCCTGAAGTTGAAAAAAGGCGAGTTCAAGTGGAGAACTAAACGAGATGTAGCATTTACTGTGTGGCAAGATACTAAAGAGGTTTAATTGCTGACAACTGCATTTCATCCTAAAGTAGAAGTAACTTCTGTTCAAAGAACGCAAAAAGATGGTACCAGGGAAGCTGTACATTGTCCTAGGGTTGTGAAAGAATACACCAAAAGAATGGGCGGCGTCGACCGTTTCGACCAAGTGAAGGGGACGTATGCCGTCAGAAGAAGAAGTAAACGTTGGTGGCTGCGGATATTTTACTTCTTGGTGGATGCAAGTTTGACAAACTCATTCATTTTATATTCCCTAACATCAAGAGTAGAAAAGATTACCTTAACTTAACTTAGAATTTCGGGTGGCTGTAGCCAGAGGTTTGATTGGTGGCTATACCAGCAGAAATAGAAAGTCAAGCTTGCCTACATACATCTGCAAGAAATCACGCATAGCATGCCCAGAGGTATATCAAAAAAGTGTAAACGCTGTACCTGAAGAACTGCGGTTTGTAAACGTAGGTGACCATATGCCGGCAGAGTTGGAGACTTACCGACGCTGTAAGTTGTGCAGCACAAAGGTCAAAGATAAGCGTAGCAAAATCAAACGCAGTAAGTGTAATGTCCCTCTTTGTGTTACACCTTGTTTTGCACAATTTCACAGAAAATGATGTAACAAATTTAGCTAGCATGTGGGTCTGTTGATGGGCAGTGGGAATATTTTTACCACCTATTTTTCCAAAACTTCGCAAATAATTTGCGTTTTACTTTTAAGTTTATTTTTATTATATGAATTAAAATAACCCAAAAACATAACCGTATGTTATTTTATTCCTCTGAATCCTTCTGCCTTATAAACGGCCATTTTATCACTGAAGATTTTATCAAAACATTAGTAGAGGGGACGAATTTATATATAATACAGAGTAATCCCAGTTCATCTATAACATGATTTGTATAAATTCTTTGGTATATTATTACACATGTCAGTAGTCAAATTTCCTAGCACAAGATCATACTGGTCGCTAAAGTTTGGATATGAGCCCATTTCTTCAACAATGCCACTGAACAAATTTGAGAAAATAAAGTTATCATTACATTTTAATAACAATGATCTTCACAAACCTATAGGTCATCCAGAACATGACAGGCTTTATAAAATCCGCCCTGTTTACACGCATCTCAATGAGAGGTTTGCCACAGTACTAATGAATCAAAGACTTTCTGTGGATGAACAGATGTGTTCTACCAAAATAAGGCATTTTTTAAAACAGTATCTGCCTATGAAGCCCAATAAATGGGGCTTCAAATTATATGTTCTCTGTTATTTGATGGGATATGCCTACAAGTTTGAGGTATATTCTGGACAAGAGAATACTGAGAAACTCCCAGATGAACCAGATATTGGTGCAACAGGACGAGTCGGGAACATCGTGGGGGTTTTAGTCGGTGAGAGTCCGACATAACCCGTCCTTGCCCCCGCGAGGACGGGTATGCGTGTAGGCATTTCCCCCACGTAAAACAAAAAAAACACGCAGTGTAACTATTTAAAAAAATAAGACAAAAAAAACTGTAATTTGAGAAGTTTTTAATAGCCATCTTTCTTGCAGGTCGTTCCATCCGTCCGAATCATTCCATACTACCGTATTACACCCTCTAGACATCGTGGAACTTCCCCGTGCTTTTGGAACATCATATCACACGACAAAATTCGACTTGTAATAGCAGTGTAGGAGTGGACGATATACATCGATGTTTTAACCCTTAAAGGCATATTGACGTAAAACTGCATTATATTATTATGAGCGCAACGCATACTGTAGTTCTTGTAATCGTTCCATATTACCGTTTTACACCCCCTCCCCCTCCAACGGGTTCCCGCCTTGTCGTGGCTTAGTAACCGTGGTGCCCAATACGGTGAAGCTAAACCGAACCCATCCGGTCGGCCGGGGGCGAAGAACCGGCCGAAGCGGCCGCTCCAGGTTCGAGCACCGGTTGGGATAACTGGAGCTCATCGGAGCGCCCAAGGGCGGCTTTATGCTGCCCCTGCCGCCGGCTGCAAGAGAGGTTTTATACCGCCTCTGCAGCCGAGGTGGGGTTGCGGAGGACGTATCCTCCGCGACCAACCGGTGTCGGACCGGCGATGCGGCGGCGGTGTGACCACGGGGGAAGAAGAGTCTCGGTATTACGATGCGCCGTTTTCCCTATCCTCCGCAGCCGCTAACGGGTAGCGGCGAGCCTAACATTTGTCTGCCGCGGGGAGCCCGGAGAGGATATCTCCCGTGGCCTCTGGGCGAAGGGTTCGAGGGAATCAGTCGTCCACACAAAGGAGGCTGAAGTGCGAGAGCTCCATGTTCCGGCGCGCTCTGCAGAGAGGGTTTATCCCTCTCTACCGAGGTGGGGTTGCGCAAGCGGCCAGCGCCGGTGAGGGACGCGGACGCAGGCTTCAAGCCGTACCCGTGACCCTTACCACCAGGCGACGAATCAGGCACATCGTGGGGGTTTTAGTCGGTAAGATTCCAACATAACCCGTCCTTGCTCCCACGAGGAAGGGTATGCGTGTAGGCATTTCCCCCACGTAAAACTAAAAAAAACACGCAGTAGAACTATTTAAAAAAATAAGACAAAAAAAACTATGTAAGTTGAGAAGTTTTTAATAGCCATCTTTCTTGCAGGTCGTTCCACCCTTCCGAATCGTTCCATATTACCGTATTACACCCCCTTCCCCTCCAACGGGTTCCCGCCTTGTCGTGGCGGAGAGGCTTAGTAACCGTGGTGCCCAACACGGTGAAGCTAAACCGAACCCACCCGGTCAGCCGGCGGAGAAGGACCAGCCGAAGCGGCCGCTCCAGGTTCGAGCACCGATTGGGATAACTGGAGCTCACCGGAGCGGCCAGGGAGGCTTTATGTTGATCCCTGCGGCCGGCTGCAAGAGAGGTTTTATACCGCCTCTGCAGCCAAGGTGGGGTTGCGGAGGACGTATCCTCCGCGACCAACCGGTGTCGGACCGGCGATGCGGCGGCGGTGTGACCACGGGGAAAGAAGAGTCTCGGTATTACGATGCGCCGTTTTCCCTATCCTCCGCGGCCGTTAACGGGTAGCGGCGGGCCTATCATTTGTCTGCCGCGGGGAGCCCGGAGAGGATATCTCACGTGGCTCCTGTGGCCTCTGGGCGAAGGGTTGGAGGGAATCAGTCATCCACACAAAGGAGGCTGAAATGCGAGAGCTCCATGTTCCGGCGCGCTCTGCAGATAGGGTTTATCCCTCTCTACCGAGGTGGGGTTGCGCCGGTGAGGGACGCGGACGCAGGCTTCAAGCCATACCCGTGACCCTTGCCACCAAGCGACGAATCGGGAACATCGTGGGGGTTTTAGTCGGTAAGATTCTAACATAACCCGTCCTTGCTCCCACGAGGACGGGAATGCGTGTAGGCATTTCCCCCACGTAAAACTAAAAAAAACACGCAGTAGAACTATTTAAAAAAATAAGACAAAAAAAACTATGTAAGTTGAGAAGTTTTCAATAGCCATCTTTCTTGCAGGTCGTTCCATCCGTCCGAATCATTACATACTACCGTATTACAACCTCTAGACGTCGTGGAACTTCCCGGTGCTTTTGGAACATCATATCATCATCAAAATTCGACTTGTAATAGCAGTGTAGGAGTGGACGATATACATCGATGTTTTAACCCTTACAGGCATATTGACGTAAAACTGCATTATATTATTATGAGCGCAACGCATACTGTAGTAAAATTACTACTGTCAGGACAATATTTTTCATCGAGTGGCAGCACTTTTTTTCTTTCGCGTCTGTCAAATGCCATCTTGACATTCACAAAGCAATGTCTGTCGGAAATTTGTAGCAGGTGATATTTGGAATAGTGTTTTTGGAGCAAATATTCGCAAATTTCTGCATTTCAATAACAATGAAAAACATTTTCAAAGGGAACACCCGCAACATGATAATTCACGAACTAATTGCTACACAAGAGAGAAAAACATTATGTAAACCTTTAACAATCCTATTAGAAGCGCCGGCGTACCAGAAGCTAGACGACATTCACTACAGCCTCGTGTACCTGTGAGGATATATTGAAAGCACAGTTTAATAATGAGAAAAAATTTATTCAACTCGAAAAGATATATATTGGTATACACGCTACTGCAAGTATAGAAACATTGAGTAAGGACAATATTGTCCCCCGATCAGAAATAGCAACATTTTACAAAACCTGTCTCGCTTTCTATGTAGAATTAACTACAGATATTTGCAAACGGTTCGATTTCAGCGATCCTTTATTCAAATTAATATCCATAGTAAACCCATCCACAGCACAACTCTTTGAAATTCAATCTCTGGCCCCAGTACTTGAAAGGTTTCCTATTCTGAATAATTTTGTCACACCTCAAAAAATGGACGACGAATGGAGGGCGCATGCAATGCTTAATCATCCTCAACATGGATTAACTACCGAGGATAATGCAGAAAACTACTGGGCGAAAGTTTTCTAATTTGAAGTACGTGATAAGTTTACTATTGGTAATACCATTTTCGAACGCATCCGTGGAGCGCAAATTCAGCACATTAAGAAATTTAAAAGTAGAAAATAGAAACAGATTACATACAGACACTGTCGTCGCTTTAATGGCTACTCGCGAAGGCATTAAAAAAGAAGGAGGAAGTTTGAAATTTAATCCCACCAACAAGATGTTGAATGCAAAAATATGGAAGCAATCAAAATGATTAAGTAATTTATTTTATTGTTGTTATTTCACTTATGTCTTTGTTTCAATGTTTAATTAAAATGATTAAACTTATTTTAAGACATTTTTTTTAAAAGCTTATCGTAATAATAATGATTAAATGACAAGTATTTTCGTGCCACTTTTTTCTATTTTTGTGGGGAAAATGTGGGGAATGGCATATTTTAATTCCCCAAATTGGGGGGGAATGTTGGCAACGTCTGCGGGGAAAATCATAACTTGCCACTGGCAACCCTGGTTACAACGCCGCTCAGTCGGCGGCCGTTTGGGATCGCGAGCGAGCGCTCGTGCCAGTGAAGTGTCGAGTCATACCAGTGCGCGAAAACTCTGCCGGATCTTGGTTCTGGCACTATAAGTAGCTTTATTAGTCGCCTCAGAAACTTTCTTATAGCATAGAGCTCTGTCGCACTAGGCTACGGCTAGGTCCCGAGTAGGCACACAACCCCCGGCGTACGGCGGGGCGAGCTCATCGAAATGACGCCCATGCAAATGAACGTCTTACTCGCCCAATTCGCGTGCTTCGCATGCAAACACTTCCCAGCAGCCTGGGAACAATTCATCAGGTGGTCGGTCTACCAACCTCCCCTCGCGTTCCCCCGTCGCCGCGTCGCCCCGACCCCTACGACTCGCGTACCATTCACGTCAAAGGCCCCCATGGCGGGGCCTTCCAAGCCCCAACAGCCCGCCTCTACCGATTCTGACTCGAAAGGGAACGCAAGCGGCAGCGACATGGAGGTGGACCATCCACTCTCCAAACGTGCCGACGACGAGGCCGTTATCCTCGTCGCCAAGTAGCGCAAACGCGCTTCTAAATGCTCCTCCAAATCAAACTCTGACCGCGCCTCGCCGACGAACACGCCGGCAAAAAAGGCCGCGCCTCTCGCGCTCCCCGCCAATACCTTGGCCCCCCGCCCGAGAAATGTGACCCTAAGCAACCCCCTCCCTCCCCCATCCCTCACCGTCCCCTAGTTGTCCTCCAGGACAAAACAAAATGGAATTCGGTTTCCAAGTGGTTAGCTGACCACAAAATCGCATAACACCGCGCAGGGCATTCGGATCAACCTAATGACAGTTGATGACTTCCGGGCTGCTACCGGGGCGGATGCGTCAAATGCACCGGTGACCACGGGACGAAGGAGTGCGCTCCCGCACCGCGGAAGCGACGGATCCCCCGAGCTGGGTCCTATGCAAAGCCGAGATAATTCGCGGGTGCTCCAAAGGCCCGCGCAGGCAACCCGGAGGCCCCCAACGGCGTACCACCGCCCTACTTTCGTTACTGGGACTACAGGTTTTAGTATATGCTCACAATTTCTCCTGAATATTCCTTCTGGGGACTGAATAGTGTATAGCAATGAGGTTCGTTTTCTACTTGTTTTATCCTACATGGAACCCATGAAGTAACGAGCTTAAAGAGAGTGAAGTAAATTTTTTCCTCAACTTGTAAATCTGACAACTGTTTTGTGTTTTTATTATAATAAAATGTTGAATATTCTTTCTGCTTTTCAATAATCTTAGATAAAGTTTTAATATCGACTAGTGAAGGTGATCATGATGTAATGGATTTGATAACAACTAACAGTGTCTTGTACGCTAATCAAAATAATAGACATGGTTTTGAACTTGATAGTGCAAGTTTGAAAAAATTTTTTGGTGTACTGATACTGACCGGTTACTATGAATTGCCATCTGAACGTGCTTACTGGAGTTTGGATGAAGACCTTGGTGTTCCATTGATTGCTAATTGTATGTCACGCAATAGGTTTTTGGAGATAAAAAGAAATCTTCATTTTGTGGATAACGGTCCAATAGATGGTTCGACAGATAAAATGATCAAACTCAGATCATTATGCCATTTGATTCAGCGAAACTCTAGTCAGTGGGGTGTATCTCATGAAAGCTTGTCTGTGGGCGAGTCCATGATCAAATATTTTGGGCGTCATCCATCAAAACAATTTATACAAGGAAAGCCTGTAAGATTTGGTTATCGCAATTGGGCTGCGACAAGTTCAGATGGTTATTGCTACGCGTTTGATGTTTATTGTGGATAATGCACAGAACCTTCTGATGATACCCTTGGTGCGAGTGTCGTGAAATCTTTATTGGCTGAAATGCCTGTAGGTTCTAAAGAGCATATCGTATATTTCGATAATTTTTTTACCAATCATCAATTGTTGATCGATTTGGGTGGACTAGGTTTTAGAGGTACTGGAACCGTTCGAGAAAATCGGACGAAGAAATGTCCCCTGATCACAGTAAAAATATTAAGAAGAAGCCTAGGGCGGAATATCATTATAGTTTTGATACAAAGAATGAGATAACTATGGTACGTTGGAAAGACAATAATGTCGTTACAATGGCAAACTAATTTTGATGACATAGAGCCTCTAGGCAAAGTCAAACGATGGTGTAACAGCAGAAAGCAAGAGGTTGACGTAAATATACCTAAAATGTTTGTCAACTATAATAAAGTAATGGGTGGAGTTGACCAAATGGATCAGTCTATCAGCCTTTATCGGATTTCAATAAAAGGAAAAAAGTGGTGGTGGGTTATATTTACCTATTTGTTAGATATGGCGATATCAAATGCTTGGCGACTACATGTTTTGCTCAGTGAAACTAAACAAGAGATAACTTACATGGACCAGTTAGCTTTCAGACGAATTATTGCACGGACTTATTTCCGTCCAACGAAAACTAAGAGCCGTCCGTCGTCCTCAGCGACACTAGGGGGTCGGAACAATAATGTTCATTATCCTGAACGGATGGAAAACCCACTGCCATGTGTTATCTGTCACCAAAGAATTCGCTGGCATTGCGAAATATGTTTGACAACGCTATGTGTTGAACGACCTTGTTTCAAACAATTTCACTCCTAAAGCGCCCACTGTACACGACTGAGTACACCCCTAAAACTTGTCGTGGATGAACTGCAATACTTTATCCCGCGACCCCACGAGCACGTGGATGAGAGTGGAATACCGTGTGAAGCTTTTTAGTCGGTTGGAGTCCGACACTATCACCGACGCCGACCCAATTTGGCGACGGGGTGTGCATTTCCATTAGCATTTTATTACACACGTAAATAAAATAAAAAAAATAACCCTTAAAACTTGATATGTACATTTTTTTTTTCATTTTATATAAGATAATAAATAGCATATTTTATCCCTTATGGACTAACAAAAAGAAAAACAATAGAAAAATATACTGCAGTTTCATTTTGGGCGTTAATGGGTTAAAAGACGAACAATTTTATTGGCGTGGTATCCACAAATTGCCAGAAGGTGGTCAAAATGTGTGGAAAACAATGGCCAATACATTGAATAAATTGTTTTTTACTTTCCCATTAATAATTAGTGTTTTATTTTCACAAAAAAAGCTCATTTCATACCAGTACACCTGATAGAGGTCCTCAACACCGGGGAAACGCCAATCTTGGAAACCTATAGGGGCCACAGACTGTTCACCAGCATAGTGGATGTCACGGCTTGCAGTCAGTCCTTCCTAGGCAGAGTAAGGAACTGGAAGGTGAACGAAAACATAACAACTTCGGACCACAACGCCATAACATTCGAGGTGCGCTTGGATAAAAAGCTAAAACCAGTAAGGGCTGCAACCACGCGCACATATACTGCAAAGAAAACACCTGATACATCCAGAACAAATAGCAGAAATAGACGGGGAAACAAATTAATGCCATAAATTAAATATATCATTAGTTGTAAGAACATGGCTTTTCCATACCAAATAAATTTCATTTCAATGGCGGATTACACTAATGATAACAACGCTGGCATATTCGAATGTTATGATGGACTTAGTGATGAAAATTCTTTACAAGCACGAAGAGAATATCAGCTACGTTTTCCAAAATGTTATATCTAATGTAATGACGTCGTTGCTGCGGCGTATCAGCGCGTCAGGGAAACTGGCAGCGTTCAACAGAGGCGACAAGACGCAGGTAAGGACACGAATCTATCATACACCATTTTACTATATTCTTGATTACATCGGGCTGGAAGCCACAGCGGCTCTTACAGCTCATCTGACACTGGGCTCGTGGACCCGGATCCACGGCCTGAAACACCATTTTGTTATAGACCGCACTATGTCAACCAGAGTTGTGGCAAGATTTCTGAGTTAACACAATGGAAAGTGTGGTTTACTGTGCATACGGCAAGGCTCTTCCTCTACCGTTACACAGGTTCAGGCCCTGGGGTAAGGAGACCCTGCAACGAGGTTAGACTTCTGCCGTTTAATGCTGCATGCAGACTTAGAAGATGATAATATTCTCACGAAAATATTGTGGACCGATGAATCAAAATTTGACAGAGACAGCATAACAAATTTTCATGTCATTATTGAGCGCTCTGCGAGGTGAAAATCGGGGATTTTTTGAAAAATATTAAAAAAAACTAATAATTACAGAGCCATTGTTTTGGATGGGGTATTCCATACATAATAGATGGGATACGAGCTAGCTATACTTTAGCCCCATCCCTCTTTTATATCTATAACCTATCACCCTGTCATACATACAGAAGATATAGTAGTAATAGTCGGCAAACAAATGAATGCCACAATAGACCTCTTAACCCTTAAATGGACAATGTCGTTTTTAAACAAACATCATAGATAAAATTGACCTTCTTTAAATTTTTTGTTAATTTTGACAACTAGTTCTTATTTCTGAACGAATTTTGTACTTTTTTTAATGTTGGCACTATCCAATATTTTTATGCATTGAAAATAAGTTAATGTCAAATGTCACTTTGAAGAAAACTTTTATAGTGGCGCGAAACTAAGTTTTGTAGCTGTGTTCGGACTTTGATAAAATATAATGTAAGTATATAGCATATTTTTATTTGCTTGATTATATCTTCAATTACATGTTTATGTTGTAAAACATTGAAAATCACTTGATGCTACTGTCGAATTAGGCAAAATCTGGTATGTTGTAGGAAAACTACAATGCGCATTGCCTGCTTAATAAATGCATGTTTGGTGAAGGATTTTTATTTTGCTTTTCAGCATGCCGCGATTACTAAAATGCGAAATTACAAAGTATTTAGAAACTCTTGAAGATTCAGAAGATGGCTTAGACGGGTCAGACTCCGAAGTAGAGGATGAAGGTCACTATTATCAAACAGCTCGAGATGTTCTTCGAGACCTTGAAAATAGTGATGAAGGTGAGAATGCCCAGTCTGATGAAGTGGATGCTGATCCTCCTCTCGTAATCGACAACGATGACAATATGCCAGACCCTCCTATTTTGGAAGCCGAAGAAGCAGCATCCCAGAGTAGATCAAAAGGGATTTCTAAACGACCTCTGGTTTGGCGAAAACGGAATCTTGTTACTGCTGAAGACAGCCTTATTTTTAGGGGAAAAACTCAGATAACGGAAGCATTGATATCTTGTAACACGCCGTATGATTTTTTTTTTCATTTTATTTTACGTCAGATCTAAAAAAGCAAATTGTAGAACAAAGTAACATATACGCAGCCTACAAGGATATGCTCATAGATTTGAGAGGTTTACAGTGGAGGGGGCTCCAAAAATAACATCTTACCTGGTGAGCCAGATTTGGGAGAATCTGGCAATACAGTCGTCAAGTTGGCTAGAATGGTACCACGCAATGTGAAACACATTATATACTTCGATAACTTCTATACTTCTGTGCCTCTCGCCACCTATTTAGCTAAGGAAGGAATTTTCTCACTGGGAACAGTAAGAGTTAACCGATAGAGAAACTGCAAATTGTTTGAAAAAAACGCAAATGAAAAAGAACATACCCAGAGGATTCTATGAGCCAGAGGCGACTGTGGATGATATTGACGAAGTGCTGTTGTGTGGAAAGATAACAAGCCCGTTAACCTTCTTTCCACTTACGTAGGAGCAGAACCAGCAACCACAGTCACACGCTTTGATAATTCGAAGAAAGAGAGAGTTGCTATTCTATGCCCCAAAGACATCAAGGAGTACAATGCCCACATGGGAGGCGTGGACTTATTAGATTAATTTATAGGTCGTTATCACATCACAATGAAAAGCCACAAACGGACCATGCGCTTATTTTATCATTTCCTGGACCTGGCAGTTATAAATTCGTGGGTTATGTTCAAGAAGGTAAATAATATAAAAGGAAATGATGAATTTCTCAATTTGGGTACATTCAGACTAGAACTTGCTGAAACCCTCTGCAAATTGGGTCTACCTGCAAATGGCGCTAAACGTGGTCGACCTGGTGGGAGCACAATACAAAGAGAACTTGTAATGAAGAAGTTCCGAGGACCAGCTCAAGCAATTCCTTTGAAAGACGTCAGATTGGATTAGACATGTCATCGGGCAGTTTGGCTGGATAAGCAGCAGAGGTGCAAATTCCCAAAATGTTCAGGCTTTACATTCAAAATGTGCCAAAACTGTCGTGTATCTTTATGTGATACGAAAAAAAGCAATTGTTTTTATAAATATCATAATGAAGAATAAATAAATACATATCAAAAACACTATACACTCTTATTTTACCCATACTTGCAAAATCTCAATGAATGCGCAATGTAGTTTATAAACATTATATGCTCACGATTTCTCCTGAATATTCCTTCTGAGGACTGAATAGTGTATAGCAATGAGGTTCGTTTTCTACTTGTTTTATCCTACATGGAACCCATGAAGTAACGAGCTTACAGAGAGTGAAATAAATTTTTTCCTCAACTTGTAAATCTGACAACTGTTTTGTGTTTTTATTATAATAAAATGTTGAATATTCTTTCTGCTTTTCAATAATCTTAAATAAAGTTTTAATATCGACTAGTGAAGGTGATAATTGAGTGTCTGTGATTTGTATTTTCGTGCGTAAACATCCAGACATTACATAGTTGTGATGGAGAATAACCACTATGTTTTGGTGTATTTCTGTACATAAGCATTGCAATATAAGGATCTGTATTGTCTGTTGTACATTTATTCAATATATGCTTGACTGTACCAATTATTCTTTCTCCCATACCATTTGAGCGACAAAAATATGGACTTGATTTTATATGCTTAACTCGTAATGGTATTATAATGACAAGAAATCAGAAACGTAAAAACACTGCGAACATATGGAAATTATCATCAAGTTCCTTAAACACAGACATAAAAGATAATCAAGAGATACATAAACTAATGAAATTGCTGAATATATATGAAGATTATTTCGGAAAAGGCGTTTCTGGATCTATTATTACAACTGGTGAGCTAAACATTCGGTTGAAAAATCAAGATAAAATAGTTAATCGCAGTCCGTACAGATTGGCTCCAGTCGAACGCGAAAAGGTGAAAACTTTTGCAAGCCCTATAATAATGATAAAAAAGTAAAACGGAGAAGAACTATTATGTGTGGATTATCGGGAACTCTACTCAAATACTCTACGAGACCACTATCCTCTGCCGTTGATCTCCGAACAAGTAGATCAGCTTGCTGATACGAAATATTTCACCTGTCTATGATAGATATGGCTGCGGGCTTTCATCAAATGCCTATATCGGCAACATCGATTGAGAATACGGCATTTTACACCTGACGGCCAATATGAACACCTACGATGCGTTTTGGTCTAACCAATGCACCGTCAGTCTACCAAAGGGCCATAAATAGAGCATTGGGAGATCTTAGAGGCAAAATAGCACTCGTGTACATGGACGATGTAATCATACCGAGCAAAACTATTAACGAAGGAATCGATAGATTAGAACAAACTGTAGAAGTTCTCATATGTGGTTTTATTATTAATATTAACAAATGCAAAGGTTTCCATCGAATACCTAGGATTCAAAGTGACCAATGGGTAGGTGAGGCTAAGCCATTCATTCATCTAAAGTCGATGCAGTGGCTAGAGCCCCGCCCCCGACAAGTGTGAAGCAGTTAAGACAGTTTAATGGTCTAGCAGGATATTTTCGACGATTTTCAAGTAGTTTTTCAACTATAATGATACCTTTGTACAATCTAACCAAAGCCGGTGTTAAATGGGAATGGACTAAAAAGTACGAAGCTGTACGAGCAAGGATAATCAATTATCCGACATCAGCACCTTTGCTTATTGTACAATATTTCAAAAAAACTATTCGATAGAACTCCACACGGATGCCAGTGCTATTGGATTCGGTGCTGTATTAATAGTCATGATGACAGTAGTCAAGTATCGCCAAAATATTTAACTGATCTAATGAAACAGGATTCAAGGATGTTGAAAAATGTATTTATTCTCTTAATAATGACGAGATTTATGATTTATTTGTTAAAACAAATCTATAAAATACAACAATCAGCCATGATAGCTTAAACACCAATCAGAGCGAATTACGTCACGTCTCAGTAACGTCATCTTGTTTCGTTTGAGCTTACGCGCGATCACTGCAATTCTAACAAAAAAACTATTGTTTTCGCTTTACCTTTCGCTAAAGTACATTTTATAGTCGTAGTTTACCTGTTTACCATTTCCACAACAGACATCAGCCATGGAACAAGGATTTAACAAGGCAAATTCTGCTAATTTGCCTAGAGTTGATTCATTGATGGTGGGAGAGTTCCTAGCTTCAAACAAAGACTTCTGTTCAGCAGAATTTAGAAGCATCAAAACTTCTATGTAAGTACATTAAATCTTCATAACATAACCACTATTTTTAGCGTTTCAAATGGCTACCTCCGTAGGTATATGTGCCGTATGTATGGGTGTTAGGTTTAGGTTATAAAATGTATTGTTTTTATTATGTTATAAAAAAATAGTTTTAAACAACTATACCATATTATATGACATTCCTTACATATAAATTTATTTGTTTTAGATCCTCAAGGCCATCTTATGGCGATGACGCTGTAAGTTATGTGCAGCTGAAACGCGAAGCTAATCTGTGCACCGTCAAGGCAAAACTTTGCCCTGAGCATAAGGTCCACGCAAAATTGTACGTAGTAACACTTAAAGTCGACGAAGAGGATGAAGTAGTGAAATCTGTGCAATGCCATGGCTGTGTTGCTTCACAAGGAGGCTGCAAACATGCTGTAGCTTTTCTCAAGTGGGTCCATCGCCGAAGTGAGGAGCCTTCCTGTACATCTGTGGAATGCTACTGGAGAAAATCAAAGCTGTCAGGGGTTGGTACCACATTAAAATATATAACTTCGAAACAATTATCTAATGGCAAACCAAGCTTGCCATCAAATAGTGGTGTGTTTACAAAATTTATAGAAGGGAAGAAACACAAACTTAGTGATTGTGAGGTCCTTAAGTATTAGGCAGACTATTTTCCTGATACATTAGAAAGATTATCAATGCATAAACTGGTACAGAAATACAAAGAAAAATCCTGTGACACCTTTTTTGAAAAAGTTGTGTTAACTAATGATGATATTATAAAAGTTGAGGAAGCAACTAGAGAACAACATAAAAGCTCACTTTGGTATGAATTGAGGTACGGCAGAGTGACAGCTTCACGAGCTTTTGAATTCAGTAGGTGCAAAACCACTGATGGCACCTTGATTTCATTGATAATGGGAGGGAAAATTCCAGATAAATGGGCCATGAAGCGCGGTAGAATGTTGGAGAATGAAGTGAGGCAACTTATACACTTTTGAATTCATATTTAATATGCAAAATAACTTGATTTAACACAAGCATCTAATGTTTACTATTGACGTACTGAAGTTTACTGAGTCGTGACGTATTTATAGACGCCATGACACTGAACAGCGTTTTAGCGCGAAATAGAAACTTAAAATTTAAATTTCATTTTATTGCATGAAAACCTTTATTTTCTACAGAAATATGATATATTTTTGATTTAATAGATACTTCTGAATATCATAGAATAGATTTTAAAAATTAGTCATCATGCCTATTCAAATAAAAGATGGAATTCATCATGTCTTTGGTTATTTTAGTATGCGAACTACTTCAGCTGAATTCAAGTACCATAGCTATGTATGGAGCTTGAAACATTGGCAATACTTAGAGCTATTAAACATTTTCGTCACTTTCTGTACTGGAGAAAATTCAGTCATGACAGACTGCAACGCAGTAAAAGCATCGCGTTACACACAAGAATTGCTGCCTAGGAAACAAAGATGGTAGGTATTTTACAAAATTTCAAGTTTGAGGAAGAGTACCGAAAAGGAGAAACACTAAAACATGAAGATTTCTTTAGTAGAAACCCACTTCGAGTTGTAATGAATTTGTCAACTAAAGATGAGATTGGCCGATTGTAGAACAACGTCGCGATACCAATTTAAGTAAAATCATCAAAGAAGTTCAAACAAAACATCATTTGCATCCAAACTATGTTCTCAAACACAATGTCCTACACTACAAAATGAAATCAAATGGTAAAGTGAAACTTACTAAAATTGTTCCAAATTACCAATAGAGTCTTATAAATACCTATCACGAGGCACTTCAGGGGGTATTGTAGTTTAAAAAGATGAAAAAATTTAAATTATTTTCGAAGTTACAGCCGGTTATGTGTCGTGGCAACTAGACCGGTTGACCGGACAACTTTAACAATAGACGCCTGGAGAGGCCCGGGTTATCTGGGTCTGAATAACTCTCTCTTTTTTCTTCTATAGTACATCCAGTATACTAAATCAATTGTTCGAAGGTCAAAATAACATATTTTACGATAATCTTTATTCAATTTGCTTTTAGTTTGAGTTAGTCCCATGCTAACTTTGAAGCAATAAAGACCCCAGTAAGCCCCTAGCGCTCGCACGAGTTACATTAGCTCCGCGTAAAAAAATCATAAATCGCCCAAAAATACATCCAGAGCTTTACATTGTTTTTCAAGTGGTGACAGAGTGTGTGAATAGGTGCGGATTCGAGTGGGCAAGTGTTTTTTTCAAAGGACTTCGGAGCAGCACACCCTGAACTTCTTACGTCATCCACAAGGTAACCGAACAATATCCGTAATAACCAAAATCACCCCGTGTTAGATAATACAAAGACCTACCCAACGACCCAATAATCTTGAAAAACTCCTACAAATATCGGAGATACAACTGTCGGACCATAGAGAAAACCGCGTGGTAAATCAAAACCACGTGGTTATAAAACAACCTAAAATATCCTAACACGCACGTGGATGAGCCGTCGAACAATTTGCTCGCGCTTCGGCCCCGGCTCCAAGACTGCGCCCCCACAACCTCGGACGCCGCACACTTGCAGCATCAACGCCAACAAACTACCAGGGAAGCCCCGAGGGAACTTCGGCAAGGGGAAGCCTCCACACCAAGTATTTGGGCTCTCCTGAACCAGCTTGACAAGAACTCTCTACCCAAGTAAGGAGCCCACCAACCCCGATAACCCCCCCCCCTCCCAATACCCTACCCCTAAAGTTCGTGATACCCTGCAACGCTCCGGAACACCCCCGCGCGTCGGCACCAGACCCCTCCCCCTCAAAAAATTTTTATCCCTCTCAGTCACCCCCACAAAGCAAACCCCCCCCCCTCCGAGCATTGTACTTCACCCCCGCGGGCCGTATCTCCTAAACCTACCTTACCATTTGTCTACACGAGACAAAATAACCGAGTTTGGGCTCATAATACTCGGAAAAAGATTCTCTTCCACTTTCATCAGACAGAATCTCACCATCCCGCCGCGCACTCCCTCACTGTAAAGAGATCAAGGTTTACTCCGGCGAATACATCTACGCCGTAACACAGGACCAACACATTAGAACTAAGAATAGAATAAAACAGTTAAGCAGAAGTCAAGTTAATATCAGTTAGAGCACAAAAATGTCGTCACCAAAATCGGTGAAATCCACCAAGGACGCCGCGTCGCAAATATTGGAAAAGGCGGCTAAATGCCTCTCCGCAAAACCCAAAAGGTCCCTTAGGGAAAAAGTTCTCGTAAAGACATCGACAACAACAAGATCGTCGATAACCGAGGACTGAGCGGAAGTCTCAGCGCAACCAACAACGCCGATAGAATTCCCCTTGGACTCCAGGAACCCAGATCTCGACATAGTCGAGTTGTGGGATACGGCCGACACTACTGGTCAGGGTGGAAAGAGCCCACAGCAAAGCAATGGCAGACACAATAAAAACCCTGGCTGAGTAACTGAGGCAGTCCCGCACGGACATCGGCCAAAACCTCGAGGAGACAAAAGCCATCAGGAGCCGTATAGCCAAATAAAGACCCTGGCTATCACGGTCCAAAAAATCGAGCCGGCGATAAGAGACCCTCGCTGTGGCCAAGAGAAACATGGAGGGAAAGAGACCGCAAGATCTAGAGCCCTAATGCAAAGTCACGCCAAATTAACAACGAGCGTGACCTCCATCTCGGCATATCTAGACGTTCTCCGGAGAGACCTAGAGAAAATCAAAGCCAGCTCCGAGGCCCTCCTGGACAAACACAAAAAAATAGAGGAACAGGTAGCCAACCCTCCGAAAGACCACCGCGAACCTCCAAAAAAACTGCAAGAAATAAAACAAAAATTAAACTACATGGAGCATAAATTGACGAAGACCCCAACACCAACCCCAGCCACACGTTATCAACGAGCACCTGCAGCCGATCACTGAGCGCCTCGAAACAATGTCCTCAGAATTGAGGACAATGGGAGAGCTGAAGGAAAAACTATCACCCCCAGCCCTCAACATAGACACAGAGATAGCCATCTAAGAACTGGCGAAGGTATCGACAAAGCCCAGTCCAAACCACACATTAATTGTATCATCAACGAACCCCCAAAAGACGGGGAAAAAAGTTATTGAGACGATCAGAGTGGCACTGGACCTTAGAAAAACAGGAGCCAAGGTGGATAGAGTAAGGAAAGGCAAAAATCAAAAAGTGATCTAGAGCTGCAGAACAAAAGAGGATATGACCCTGGTGCATAGCAGAGTGGCCGCGGATTAAGACCTAAGGGTGCAAGAGGCGAGGATGAAAAACCCCTTAGCCAAGATAAAAGACGTTATGGCCTATCACACCGATAAAGAGATTGCGGAACATCTGATAGCTTAAAACAAGCACCTATTGAGCGATGTCGGTGAGAAAGAACATGACGATCCGCGTCCGCTACAGGAAAAAGGCGAGGAATCCGCTTGAATGCCACCCAATCCTGGAGCTCTCTCCGATAATCCACAAAAAACTCACGGAGGCCGGCATCATATATATAAGCCTCCAAAGAAGACCTATCGTGGATCAATGCCCCTTAGTAAAATGCAGCAAGTGCCTGAGCTACGGCCACACAAAGGCCGTATGCAAATAGAATCACCAAACGTGCAGCTACTGCGGGGGAACCCACAAGTGGGAGGAATGCCCGGGCATTCTGAACCAGAAAGGTCCAGCCTGCATAAACTGCCACCGGGCAAACGGTAAGAGCGAAGGAGCACACACCAGGCATTCAGCGATGAATGTCCTGAGAGGAAAATGGGATGCAATAACGCGGTCTCGCCTTTCGTACTGCTGAAGGTGCCTTGGGACAAAGGTCCCCTGCGAATGATCTCGCTATACCAGGTCTACTACACATAATACAAGCCAATCTGCAAAGATCCAAGCTGGCGACAACTGAACTGGTTCAAACCGCAAAAAAGAGAGGCATCCACATCGCCTTGGACCAAGAACCGTACGTAGGGAGGGGGGTATGGTCGGACAGTACCCAGGAACAAAAGTCATCCAGTGTTTCCATAACAGGCAAAAACCAGTGAAGGCTGCGATACTCGTGTTCGGGGAACAGCTGGAGATCACCCGCAATCCCCAGCTGGTCACCGAAACAGTGGCGGCAGCGCTCGTAACAGCGGATCGGCTTAAGATAGGTATGGTGTCGGTCTACTTCGAGGGAGACCAAGCCATAGAGGCATATCTGGCGCGCACTCGTGTGGCATGCCAGAGGCTCAAAACACCAAATATCATCGTGGCGGGCGACGTTAACACCTGGAGCCATTGGTGGAGCAGCAGCCATGAAAATCCGAGAGGGACCGCCTACAGCACCTTTTTCAACGACATGGAACTATCCGGTGTACCAGTATGAAGTAAGCGTCAAAATACAAATGTTTCGATAGGGAACATTTGTTTTGAACGAGCCTTTATTTTTTTTTTGTTTGCTATGACATCTGTGAAACATATTTCGTCTACATCAAGTCATTGGCAGACAACATCATATTTTTTCATCGTTTTAAAAATGTCGAATTTTATACCAGAAAGTGATGATTCGCGGAAAGCATTATTTTTTTGTTTTCATTTGAAGAAAAGTGCTGCAAAGTCGCATCGAATACTTGTCGAGGCATATGGTGATCATGCTCTATCAGAAGCAACATGCAAAAGATAGTTTCAACGGTTCAGAAATAATGATTTTGATGTGAGAAATGAAGAACGTGGAAGACTGTTAAATGTTGCACAACAAACAAGTTCTGACCGTTTAAAAGCTATGGGAAAGATCCAAGTGTGGAAAATGGGTGCCACATAAATTGAATGAAAGCCAGATGGAAAACCGGAAAAACACTTGTGAAATTTTGCTTCAAAGACACGAAAGATAATCGGTTTTGCATCTGATTGTTACTGGCGATGAAAAATGGATTTATATTAAGAATCCTAAACGGAAAAAATCATGGGTTAACACGTTAAACGCCGATAGAAAAAATTAAAAATCGTAAAAATACTTTTGGTCGTAATTTGTTTATTATGTTACGATACGTATTGAAAATAAGTTTTATTAAATTCTGTACATGGGTTACATAGTTACAGCCAAATACATGGCTGAGGTCACCGGTGCACCCCATGGCGCACAAATACAGAAAATATATTTTCCGGCACCAGGCGCCGCGCCGCCCACCCGTCTTCACCCGCTACACCAGTAGTGCGCTCACGCTTACGGTGATAGGATGTGTGTTATTAGTTCAATTACGTTCCTACTATCTTAGCTGTCATCATTTTCTTATTGAATAGTTAATGTGCGAGCCTTTAGATATGGATTTCGCTATGGAGGACTTCGAATTTACGCAGGATGAATGGAAGAAAATCAACGCGTTAGAAAATTCTTTTTCGCACGCTTCTATAAACAATGACTCTCTCCTAGAATCGGATAGTGAACCCATGCAATTATCGAAAAAGAAAAGACGTTTGGTTATCGCGAGTGATAGTGACAGTGAGTCGGCTGAAAATTTTGTTGCCGCCAATATATCACAAAATGTCCGTATTTCCTCAAAATGGTCGAGGCCAAAATGACGACAGCCATCAGTGATTCCTTTCACCGAGTTTGAGGGTATGAAACCCCCATATTCTAATTTGTTTAACTCTTAAATGCATCTTATTGCCAAATGTATACATACCACGTTTCACGTTATTTTATTGAAGTCGTGTGGTATGTGTTTCCGAACGCACTTTGACGACTATAAATAATAAATATACTGAGTGTCAAAAAAGAAATTATGCAAGTTTCGGCGGAAAATTAATTATTTTTTAACATTTCTATTTGGCGGTCGACTAAGTTAATAGAAGATTATAAGAAGCGTCTCCGTTATTTTGTATTCATTGATATACGAGTACTATTTCTTATAAAAAAAAATATATTCTCAACTCTTATTAGGTAAGTTATTGGTTTTTCATATTTTAGTTATAAATTTTATTAGATGTGTATAAAAATAATTATAAAACTGTATATTGCCAAATGTCTACATTATGCGTTTGTTGCATATTATGTGCATGCTTATTATTTTCTTGGATTTTTGCTTTTAGCAAATTTTTTGCACTTTTTAGAATGTCTAAGTGGTTGGCAGAGCAAGATATTGAAAATATTTTATCAGTTCTCGAAAATGGAGACATTTCTGTAGATGAAGAGTTTATAGGGGACGAAAATGACATAGATTACTACTCGAATGTACAAGATCTGATACAGAATTTAGAACATGCAGAAGAAGATCAGTACAATGCAAATCCTGATTTACCTATTGAAGAAGACCATCTACCGGATGAGTTTTCAGTTCCGGGGCCTTCATTTAGTCACCCACTATCAGGTATCATTGGTGCAGCGGCCTGGAGGCAACGAAGTAGGCAACTTATATGGAAAAGAGGCAATTTGGAATTTAGTGAAGATCGCATAAGTTTTACAGGTAATAGAGACCTTTCCCCAGAAATTGCCCAACTAAAAACACCATTTCAGTATTTTGCGCTATTTTTAAACGATGATATATTAGTAAAAATCGTGAATGAGACCAATTTGTATATCACGCAAAAAGGTATCTCCAACTGCCCTCCTGTAAATGTCACGGAAATTCGTCAGTTTCTTGGTATTATTATATTTATGTCAGTATATCAGTTCCCAAATGTAAGATCATATTGGAGTAAGTATGGGTTCAAACATATAGGAGGAGGGGGGCTTCTACGAGGGAGGTATTATGAAGTTGCCGTCTAGATGGAAACAGATTATCGAACAAAACGGTGCATATTTGAACTAAATCCGATCACTGTAACACTTTTTATAAAGCATTGAATAAAGAGCAAAAAAGCGGAAGGGAGATATTTGACAACCGTATATAATGGAAACGATGACGATAAATAGATTTGAAAAACTACGATCCGTCATTCACTTCAATGACAACTCATTACACAAGCCCGTTGGTCACCCAAAGCACGACCGTCTGCATAAAATAACACCTGTAAAGGCTCGTTTGAATAAATTATTTTTGAGTGTGGCACCATTTGAGCAGAGACTGTCTTTAGATGAACAGATGTGCTCTACGAAAGTAGCGCATTTCATGAAACAATACCTCCCCAACAAGCCCCATAAGTGGGGTTTCAAGCTATATGTTCTGTGTTCATTGTCTGGATACGCTCACAACTTTGAAATTAATTCTGGAAAACAGGATATTCAAAGTGATGAACCTGATCTTTGGTGTAGTAGGCAACACTGTCATCAGATTGTGCCATTCAGTTCCACGAAGAATGAACCACATAATTTATTTTGATAATTTTTATTCGTCAATTCCTTAGTTATATAACCTACATACTCAGGGTATATATGCATTAGGCACAATTCAGAGGAACCGCCTCAGAAAAACCTGTAAGTTGCCGGTAGTAAAAGAGTTTATGAAGGACTCTGTTCCAAGGGGATCATATGAGGAACTCGTAGCAGACTATGAAGGTGTGGATATCTCGGTAACTTGTTGGAAGTATAATAAGCCTGTTACGTTGGTATCTACTTATGTTGGTTCTGAACCTGCTGAAACTGTCAGCAGATTTGATAAGAAAAAAAAGAAAAAAGTCGCTGTTGCCTGTCCAAAAATTGTAAAAGATTACAATGCCCAGATGGGTGGAGTAGATTTGATGGACAGTTATTTGGGCCGCTACAAAATTCGAATCAAAAGTCGAAAATGGTACATTCGATTATTTTATCACATGATCGACATGGCGGTAATAAATTCATGGGTACTTTATAAAAAACACCACCCAAACATGACACTAGGTGATTATAGATCAGATCTTGCGGAGGGAGACATTATGCAATTATAAAAAAAATACTGAACCCAAAAGAGGAAGGCCTTCAAGCAGTAACATATATCTGGAGATAGAAGCAAAAAGACATCGGGGTCCAATGAAGCCCGTTCCTCCAAGAGATGTGCTGACTGATGGCTTGGGCCACAATGAAAAAAGGTGCACTTCTAAAAATAGATGTAAAGGTTTTTCGCGGACTGAGTGTACTAAATGTAAGGTGGCATTGTGTCACACCAACAATCGAAACTGTTTTGCTATATTTAACTCAAAATAGTCTATATATTATTTATTTTTAGATTAAGTTGATTTATAGGCCCCTACAAATATGTAAGCATAAATTTAGTACTTAACGCATAGTGTTGCCAATTGTCTACATACATATTTTTTCATAATAAATACCTATTTCTTTATACCAGATTTTTTTCATTATTTTTTATGTTATATGTACTTAAATACCTACCATGAAACATTTTTTCCAGGCCGCAATAAAAAACCATGCATTTAAGGGTTAAAGAAGCTGGCCCTGACCAGTATTATGATCAATTGGTGCCTGAAGAAATTCTTGAAATGATTGCTGAGCAAACAAATTTGTTCGCAAGTCAAAACATCACAGCCAGGCAAACAAAGCCTGGATCAAGGTCTCATTCATGGAAGCCAACAAATAAGACAGAAATAAAACAGTTTCTTGGGCTGGTCTTGTTTATGGGCGTAGTAAACCTGCCGAAATTAGCTTATTATTGGAGCAAAGACAAGATACTTGGACAAACTTTTCCAGCCACCGTTATGAGTAGGAACCACTTCGAGTTACTACTGAAATACCTACACTTTAGCGACAATTTGCTCCATAGCGGAAATCATAATCCAATCCCAAGTGGCCAAGTATCACTTAATGGTAGTATACAATGTAACCTTTCTACACCAAAACTGTATAGACATATACGCCAATTAATACACATTAGGAAACCATTACATACACAGCGTAAAAATTCGGAAGAATTAGATGTCGCCTACTGCGGGACACATGAGAGTTTTAAGAACATTTGATAAATCTGGGAGTTAGGGATACTTGTATCCCCTTTTTTTTTTTTTTTTGAGATCGGTGGTGGAAATGCTGTTACCGCATACCCAGCGTCCTTTTCAAGGGGGGGACGCCGCGTTATGTGGGGCTCGGGGCCACTGCGATGTGTGCGTGACCCCCTTACCCACTAATACCACCATCGCTTGTCCCGCCATACGCATACTAGAGACGCCCGGGTTTCAGTCAAGCAACTCTCCGGGCGCCTCCGCGTATAAAACTCCTCCTGGTGGGTGCCCGCGGGGAGCAAAGGCACCCACCTGCCGTCTCGTACCGGCCCCTCGCGGGACCGGCACGTTGGGGCCTCCCGACCCCACAGACGACCGCGCGCACCTACGACGGAGCGCATGCCCGGCCGCCGCCCTCCCGTGAAGGAATTGGGCGGCGGCCTCCTCCTTCCAGACTCCCCCCCTCGTCGAAGTGGGAGGGGGGGGACAAAAACCAAGACTCCCCCGGGGGACGCACCCCCAGGGGAAACACGACAAAAGGCCCAAAGGGCCACGCCTAACGGCCCGAAGGCCCCCTCACACCGTGCCCGGCTAGGGGCCCGTCGCTCACGGCGGGAGGAAGCGGACGGCGTGGTTCTGCCGCCGCGCTCTCCCGCCGCCGCCTGCAAGGTGCGCCAGCGGCGTCGGCCTCCCTCGTGTTCTCGGCGGCCTCCTTCTGACGCATCACTGCGCCGCAGAAGGAGGCCACCGCCTTCCAAGACCTCTCGCTGCTCAACATACGATCGATTACAGTCGGCAGCGAGAGGTCACTGCCGACTTGCACGACGAGGGAGTGGCGTCGCGGCCCCCATGCCGGGCACTCCGCCAGAGTGTGGTGCGCCGTATCAATCGGCGCACCACACTCGACGCATTCTTGCGTCATCTTTCTACGAGCCACCTGGTGCAGGTACTTGCCGAAACATCCATGGCCTGTCAGCACCTGCACCAGGTGGAACGTCAAGGCCCCGTACCGCCGGCTCAACCACCGGGACAGGTGGGGCCTGATGGCCTCCACCGTGTCCCGGCCGGCGGCAGGGTTACCAACTCCGTCTCCCACCGCCGGATCAGGGCGTCATGGGCAACGCGCCTGATCCGGCGGACCGTGGCCGGGTCCGGCCGACGCTCTCCGGCATCCCGCAGGAAGAGGTACACTTCCGCGAGCGACTGCGCCTGTAGATGCCAAAGCGCATCGCCCGCGAGAAGCGTACCCGCCGTCCAGAACACCGTACGGTACGCCCGACAAGCTCGGACCGCCAGGATACGTTGGGCCCTCTTCAACACAGGCCCGTTCCTGGCGGTCTCGCACCTATCCACCCATACGGGCGCACCGTACAGTGCCATACTCCGCAGGATGCCAGAGTATAGGCGCCGACACAAATGACCCGGCCCCCCCGACATTGGGCAGCAATCTGCCCAACGCAGCGGCGGTGGCGGTGAGCTTCGGGAAAAGCCGTTCGAAGTACTCCCAGAAGCTCCAACGCCCGTCCAGAGTGAGCCCTAAATACTTGAGGGCCCCCCGCACTGGGGCCCTCTCGCCCCGGACGGGGATGATCGCGCCCCGGGGTGGACCCCTGCGGGGTCCGTGGAAGAGGGCCTCCGTCTTCATGACGGAGACCTTCAGACCCATCTGCTCGATCCGGTCCACCACCATCGACGTGCTAGTGGCGGCCAGACGAGCGGCCTCGTCGTAACTCCTCCCCCGGGCCGCGACGAGAGTGTCGTCCGCGTTGCATAGAACCTTCGTCCCGGGGAGGACCGGCTGCCGCAGCAGCCAGTCGTACACGAGGTTCCACAGCAAGGGGCCCCAAGACCGACCCCTGTGGAACCCTGCTCTCCACGCGCCGCCGATGTAATTCGCCGCTGCTATCAACCCAGACGATCGTCCTGTCCCGCAGGTACGCCCCCAACAGCCCGACCATGTAGGGGGGGAGCCGGAAAAACTCCAGCGCCCCCCTGATCGTCGCGAATGGCAGGCTGTTGAAGGCGTTCTCGATATCTAAGGACACCCCCAGGAGCACCTCGCCGTCACCGAAGGCCTCCAGACAGAGGCCCTTCAGGTCGAGCAGGGCGTCCAACGTGGATCGCCCTGCCCGAAATCTGTACTGGGCCTCATGGAGGCCCGGTCCCACCTCGGCGAGGTGCCGAACGAGACGGCCGGCCAAGATCTTCTCGAAGACCTTACCCGCCTGGTCCCGGAGGACGATCGGTCTGTACGCGGAAGGGGAGTCGAGGTCACGGTCCCCCTTCCGCAGCAGGCAAAGACTGCCCGTCTTCCAGCGCTCCGGGAACTGCAAGCGCCGAATGCAGGCGTCGTACAGTCCCCGGAGCTCCTCGCGCAGGTGACTGGCGGCCACCCAGAGAACCCTCGATGGGATCCCGTCGGGCTCCCGAGCCGTACGTCGACCCCGGACTCGATCCAGGGCCACGTCCAGCTCCTCTTCCGTCAGAAGAGGGCCCTCTTCTGTGGCCGCCGCGGGGGTGGTGGTGGACATAACCGGGGGCTGGAATGACGCGTCAGCCCCCGGGAACAACCGGTCCACCACCCCTTGGAGGAAGTCCGGGTCCAGGGCCTCCGTTAAGGGGGCGCCAACGGCACAGAGCTTCTTCCGTGCCGTATTGAACGGGCGCCCCCATGGATCCCTGTCGACCCCTGCCAGTAGTTCCTCCCAGGCAAGGGTCTTCGCCCGGACTATGGTGAGCCGCAGGGTCTTGCGGGCTTCCGCAAACTGACCCTGCAGCCGCTCCTCCTCCCCCGTCACCTGTGTGCGCCAACGCCGACAACGCTGCAGTGCCCGGCGACGAGCCTGGGCCGCCGCCCCGACGCCGGCGAGCTCTTCCGACCACCAGTACAGCTGGCGGCGGTCCTCAGCACGTCGCCGCCTCCTAGGCATGGCCGCATTGCACACCTGAAGAGCGCTGTGGATGCGACCTTCCAGCTCGTCGACGCCGACGTCGTCTGAGCCTCGGGGCATGTTCCATCTCTGGAACAGCGCCGCCTCCTCGGCGAGCTCCTTGTCGAACTTGCCGAGGACCCAACGAGGGAAGTGGAACCCGGGGCGCGATGATTTTGTGCCGCGCCCCCCTGAGGAGGGGAGACCTCGAACCTGATATATCGGTGATCCGATAAGGTCTCCACCTCCTCTTCCACCCGCCAATTTGCCACACGGCGCGCGAGCGCTGTTGAGGCAAAGGAGAGGTCCATGATGGACCCCCCCGACCCTCGCACGCACGTGAGCGCGATTCCCTCCTTGAGGAGGCTCAGACCGGAGAGCAGTGCCCATGCCTCAACTGCTCTCCCTCTCGCGTCGGTGGCGGTGCCGCCCCAAGAGCGAGACTTGGCGTTAAAGTCGCCGAGGACCAAAACCTCCCTCGGCGACAACCTGCCCGCGGCGGCCCTGACAGAGTCGAGAAATACCTCGAACTCTGCCAGGGATCGGTAGGGGGAGAAGTAAACCCCGATGACAGCGTACTTCCCCCAACCTGCCGCCGCGTAGCCGTGCCCCCTCTCCAGTGACTTGAAGAGGGGGCAGGCGCCCGCTCTCGCCAGCACCGCCACCGTGCCGTCCAGGTCTCCAACCCAGATTGATTGGGCGGGAATCCTGTACGGCTCCGATGCCACGCCAATGTGGCATCCCCATTCCGCCAACGACTGCAGGAACAAGTCCTGAGCGTTGGCGGAGTGGTTGAGATTCGCCTGCAGAAGTGAGATGTGGACCATCAATTAATTGATGACCATGTTCTCACCTCCTGCAGGCGCACTCTTCTTCTCCGCGACGCGGGAAGGTGTCCCGGCCGCAGCCTTTCCTTTGACCCTGGGGGGGGGGGAAACAAGCTCTCCCCCCCATCATGTGGTTAGACTTCCGACCAGAGTCGGCGCAGACGAAGCATCGGAACTCCGACTGGCACTCGCCGACCCTGATACCCACCTTCCCGCATCGGAAGCACTGATCCTTCCGGCATTTGGGGGATGGGCACATAGCGGAGGTGTGCCCGATCGCCATACAGTTGAAGCAGCGCAAGGGGCGCTGCTCCAGGGCCACGATCCTGGCCGAGGTCCACCTGACCAGGAAGCGCCCCTTCTCCGCCAGCTGCTTCGCGGCGGCGACCGGGCACGTAACGATGGTGGTGCCCATCCCCCCGGGCCCGTCCCTTACGGACAGGGCCTTCACCTGCCCGGCTGGGCAGTCCGTTGCCGCGACGACCGCAGCCTCGACCGTCTCTTTGGTGGCCGAGTCGTCCAGCTCGGTCACCCGCAGATCCGCGGTTTTGACCGGCCGGACGACGTCGGCCACCCCAGCTAGCGAAGTCTTCATCTTCTCCGCTAGCTTGTCCGCAACATCGTGGCCGTGGCTGGCACCCAGCTCGAACAGGCGGGCCCCCGCCATGGTGGGCCGCACCCACACGAGGCCCAAGTCCTCGAGGGCGGACTTCTTCGCCAGGGAGCTCATGACCTCCCGGTAAGACGTCCCCTCGGCCACCGCCTCGGGCCGCAGCTTAACTATAACTGCGGCCGTCTTGGGCGGCGCAAGCTTGGGTCCCTTCTTGGCGGGGGCCGCCTTTTTCGCTGCCTTGGCCCGCGCCTTCCGGCCGACCACCTTCGCTCACAAGCCCTCCTCCGTGGAGGGCCCGAGTAGTGGCACGTATTCCACCTCCCTCAGCCGTGGATGTTGTTGTTGGCTGAGGGCGGGAGGTCGAGCCCCTCATCGGCGCCCGGCGAGGTAGTGGCGGCGTCGGCCGGGTCCTAGCTGAGGTGGCCGCGTCAGCAGGTGCGGGGGCCTGCGAGACGGAATTGCCACCGTGTGCTTTCTTTTTATCTGCCGCCAGAGGCGGACGGATGATGAGGGCTGGAAGTAGGCGGGCTTCCAGCCCGGCGAAGCTACCCTCGATCATCCGCGCCGTGGCACCGAGCATCTGTTCGGATTCCGCTCCACGGCTGCGTTGATGAGGGCCGCAAAATCCGTCGGCTCAGGAGGAGGACGAGCCGGAACCTCCACTGGCACGGGCCCCGCCCCAGTGCGCAGTGCCGCCACCTGCTGGCTGAGCTCCTCGTTAGACTTTTTGAAGGCGAGGAGCTCACGCCTTATATACTCCACCTCCGTCCCCAGACGACGATTGTCGCAGCGGAGACGGAGGTTCTCCTCCGGCTCGAGTCGCGCCGCCAGGGCTACCACCGCCTCCTTGATGGAGAGGACGGCCTGGTTCAGCCTCTTCTGGAAGCCGCCGGACAGTGATTTGCTCGTCTTACAGACGAGCGAGATGTCGTCGGCGGCTCCCTCCACCTCGCTGACCAGCTCCACGGTGGTCATTTCCCTGGCGGTCCTCCTCCGCTTTCCAAGCCCGCCGTCGCCCTCCGAAGCAGGCGGCCCCGGCTTGCGGAACCGATCGGTGTCCACGATCGCCCGGAAGGTGGCTACCTCCACAGGCGACCGGGTCCTCAACCGGTCCCTGCTCGTCACGCCGCTCACCCCACTCTCCGGGGCAGGCGAAGCTCTCCCAGAGGAGTCTACGTTTCGCGACGATCCCGCGCTCCTCCCCCTGCGGGACGTCGCCCTCAATGCCGCAGCCGCCATCCTGAAGGTGCGCCGCGGGTCGTTAATGGTCTTCGCGACCGCGGCCACCAACTTCGCCCTATCTCCCGATCGGGGGGCACTCCTTTTTTTAACTCCGCCCTTCACGGGCACCGCACCAACTCCTCCCTTCGCAGGCACAACACCTCCGCCCATCTCGGGCCCGACATTATCACCGCCCTCAAGGGGCAAACCTGTAAGTTCCACCCGTAAAATTTTTTTGTTTTGTTTATTTTTTGTTTTTGTAAGTCCATATGATTCCCACGAGATACTTGTATCCCCTGACGTAGCCTTGGTGGACCCACGCGTCTTGTCGCCTGATGAAACTACCGCAACCAGAGACGAAGCTACGACAGGCTCGACAAAGGATCCAGTTGCTGTCGCCTGGAGACGTTTCCGAAGAGAGCTAACAATACTTCACGAGCGATGTCGACTAGTGAGGACTTTGAGCCTTGTTCTCGAGAAAGCTATTGGCGGTGGCCAAGGTTATATCCTCGGTCGCTGAGGGACCCACATCGAGGCTAAACAAGGCCTATCCAGCGACAATAAACAGCAAACTGAGTGGAGTCATGGAAATTGTCGCGCATATGAGTCTGATGGCCGAGGTGAACCAACGACAAGTTCAGACACCTGACTACCGGAGAAACGCCGTGCAAGGAGACGCAGAGCGAATGCGAAATGAGGGGAGGGACGAAGCAGCCTCCGCGGCTGCGGTTGTGCCAGCAACGGCTGCCACTGAACCAACTACATACGCGGATTCTCTCAATGGAATTGAAATCCAATCATATTATGCCAGACTGAACAACAGAATATCATTACTTAGTAGTGAACTGTACCCGAGTACCTTTTCACTTATAGACGTCGAATACTTCCTTTTCTATAATTTAATTTTAAAATGATATTTCAACCTTCGACATGAATATTACCCCAGATCTCCCCAATCGATATCAGACAATATGCCACACTGAACACTGAACTGCTTTTTACGGAACTATGTATGTGTATATATAACACGAGTACCTTTTGACTTATAGACATCGAATAACCAATTTTCTAAAATTTAATCTAAAAGTGATACTTATAGCAATTTGACCAGAACATTACTCCAGATCTCTAATCGAAATTCGATCATATTATGCCAGACTGAACAACAGAACATAATTGCTTTGTACTGAACTATAACACGAGTACCTTTTCACTTATGGACATGGAATACCCAATTTTCTAAAATTTAATTTAAAACTGATAGTTGCAAACTTCGACACAAACATTACCCCAGTTCTCCCCAATCGAAATTCGATCATATTATGCCAGACTGAACAATAGAATATAATTACTTTGTACTGAACTGTTACGGAGTACCTTTTCACTTATAGACATCGAATACCCAATTTTCTAAAATTTTGTTTGAAACTGTTACTTGCAACCTTCGACATGAACATTACCCCAGATCTCCCCAATCGAAATTCGATCATATTATACCAGACTGGACAACAGAATATAATTACTTTGTACTGAACTGTTACAGATTATATTTTTGCTTATAGACATCGAATACCCAATTTGCTAAAATTTAATTTAAAACTGATACTTGCAACCTTCGACACGAACATTACCCCAGTTCTCCCCAATCGGAATTCGACCATATTATGCCAGTCGGAACAACAGAATATAATTACTTTGTACTGAACTATAACACGAGTACCTTTTCACTTATGGACATCCAATACCCAATTTCTAAAATTTTGTTTGAAACTGATACTTGCAACCTTCGACACGAACATTACCCCAGTTCTCCCCAATCGGAATTCGATCATATTATGCCAGTCGGAACAACAGAATATAATTACTTTGTACTGAACTATAACACGAGTACCTTTTCACTTATGGACATCCAATACCCAATTTCTAAAATTTTGTTTGAAACTGATACTTGCAACCTTCGACATGAACATTACCCCAGATCTCCCCAATCGAAATTTATATGATATTATGCCAGACTGGACAACAGAATATAATAACTTTGTACTGAACTGTTACAGATTATATTTTTGCTTATAGACATCGAATACCCAATTTGCTAAAAATTTAATTTAAAACTGATACTTGCAACCTTCGACATGAACATTATCCTAATAGCCCTAGCACGAATAACTTGCGAAAATGTAATCGTATCGTTATCGAATTTATTTGCATGAGATTTGTACAGAGCCCCTATCGTACGTAAAAAGAACTAATTTTGCTAGCACGAACAAGTTTCGTATCGCAATCGTATCGTCACCGTAAACGATACTCAAAACTTATAAACAAGCTAACGCTATAATTGCGAGCACGAACAATAGTTTTGACGTACTGTAATGTAAATCTCGATAGCTGGCTATCGAATATTGTCGAAACTTTATTTACTAAAATTTGTTGGTGAGAGAGCTTTCGTAACGTGTTTAAATATAATTTTACCAAAGTTTTTATTTTTTAAGTTAATTTTTATTAATAATTTTCTTATCACAGTTAGTTCTTATATACAATTTAATTTAATAAATTGCTCAAAATGCATAGACCACCTATGTACGAGCGTAGTCCTTTATATTATTTTGTTGCTGCAAATTTACTTGAAAATGAAGAGTATTCATCAAGAGAGGTTAGGTAAGTACCTACCTCAGTCAGTCGTGTTATATTATTATATTTTCTAAAGATAAATTGAAATTCATTTGGTTTTATTATTTATAGAGAAATTACACGCAGGGTTGCTCTGAGAAAGAAAAATAATCCTATGGACATAAATGACGCGGAATTCAAAATATCTCTTTTTGAATGCCGATTGAATAAAGAATCATTAATGTTTCTTTGTAATCTACTTGAGCAAAAAACATGTTTAAAAGCAAGTTCCAGGATAAGTTTGGAACTTAAGGTAAGATTGTTTTTATATCTCAGTAGATAGATGAGCATACGGCCCACATGATGGTAAGTGGTGACTTGCTCATGTATGTTAGCAACGCTAAGGGCAGTCCCAAGTCTCTATTGTGAGTAAAGCTCAAATGTATCATAAAATTTAAACATTTCAGGTTCTTTGTGCGCTATCTTTTTATGCCACTGGATCTTACCAACGCTTAGTGGGAATGGCTAAATATTTAGGCCAAACGACTGTAAGCAAATGTGTGAAGGAAATAACAGATGCTCTTGTAACTCCTGCAATTTTAGATACTTTTATAAAATTTCCTTATGCCTGAGCTAGCTAATAGAGATGTAATAAGAAAAAAGTAAGTGTGAACTATATAATTTTATTACAAACTTTCATTTTTATATTATCATAATTTAGCGTAAACTTATGGCTACAAAGTAGTTTATTTGTTTTTACCTTGCAGATTTTTTGCAAAGTACCGTTACCCAAGAGTTCTAGGATGCATCGATGGATGTCATTGCCCATATCTTCACACCCAAGAAAGAAGTCGAACATTTGTATTATAATAGAAAACATTTCCATTTATTAAATGTGCAAATGGTAAGCCCCAATTTTTTACAATACTGCCATGTCAAACTTAAGCAAAATAGAAAATGAAACTGGTGTAATGATTTTTCTGCAATTTTAGATTTGTGATAGTTATTGTCGTATTTTAAATGTACAGTAGCTTGCCAAATTATTAGACCCAAGGTATTAAAATTAGATTTTTTAACTTTAGAGGATATTAGTGTCATTATTTAGATGTCAGTTGTGTTAGTTTTTGTATTTTTATATTATGACAACATTATCAATATATTTTAATGCTTGTAACATAATAAAATAAAAAAAATAATGACATTATTGGCTCGTCAGTGCACTGAGTGATTTATAACCTAAAAAGTTGTGAAATTAAAGTGACTTTTTTTTTAATAAAAACGGTAAGTTTGTAAAGCTATTTTTCTTTTATTATGACAGTATATCATATTATTTTTTGTTTGTTACAATTATTTACAGTTGTAGCAATAAATTTATGAAAAAAATTGTTCTTTTTAAAATTTTAGATGGGAAAAAATTGTGACCTTTCTCCCAAGAAAGTTGGACAAGTACGGGGACTTTTACAGTCTACTAAGTTATCACAATATGATATAGCAGAAGCGGCAGGGGTGTCGAGAAGTTCTGTTAAGAATATTAAAAGAAAAATGGACCTTGGTATAAGTTTATCGCCAAAAAGAAAAGGTGCATGTGGACGACGACGCATTACGACGCCAAGAACAGATAGACACATCAGGGATACCTGTATACAAAATAGAAAATTACCGGTTCGTTTATTAACAAAGAACATCAGGGACGATGGTATACTAATTTCTCAGCGAACTGTGCAGCGACGTCTCGCTGAAAATGAACTGGTTGCACGTAAACCAAGAACATTTGAAGCAGATTGAAAAAGTAAGCAGAGCAGGTGTTTGGGTCCCGCATAATCTGTCCGAACAGAATAAGGCTAACCGATCAATCACATGCAACTTATTGCTTCAACGACACAACACAGAAGCGTTTTTTGATCGCTTGATCACAGGAGATGAGAAATGGGTCCTGTATGATAACCCAAAACGCAAAAGGCAGTGGCTCTCTCCAAATGAAATCCCTCGGAGTACTGCTAAGCCAGGTTTACACCCCAAAAAAGCGCTTTTGTGTGTTTGGTGGAGTATTCGCGGCATTGTTCATTTTGAATTACTGAAACCTGGAGAAACTGTTACTGCAGACCTCTACAGCGAACAATTGCAGCGAGTCAATCAATCTTTAATTGAAAAGTGGCCAGCGATTGTCAACCGAAAAGGCGTCATTCTCCAACATGACAATGCAAGACCGCACTGCGCAAGGCGAACTCTAGAAAAAATTAATGAATTGGGGTGGGAGGTGCTGCCTCATCCACCATATTCGCCCGATGTTGCACCATCGGATTTCCACTTATTCCGAGCGCTGCAACACTTTTTAAGTGGCAAAACATTTGCAAATTTGGATGATATCCAAAATGCCATCTCTAGATATTTTGCCGAAAAACCAATTAGTTTTTATCGATCAGGGATTGAAAATTTACTCACTAGATGGCAAAAGGTTATTGACAATGATGGGGAATACACCATTGATTAAAAATAAAGACTCGTTAAAAATGTATGTGTTTGTATTTAGCGTAAGAAAACGACATTACTTTCCGGTCCCCCTAATAATATGGCAAGGTACTGTAAATGCGAAATATGGAGGAGCCACCCATGACGCTTTTATTTGGGAAAATAGCCTGGTCAACAATTATAGGCAGTTTACATCAAAATAATGAGCAAGTGTGGTTGTTAGGTAATAATTTATTAATACCCTTTACACATATCCATACTAAGTTTAATTTATTTTAA
>JARDWC010000227.1:0-77500 GCA_029032895.1 Troides oblongomaculatus
CGAAAAACCAAATAGTTCTGGTATAATTTTTAGGGTTCCATTGAAAATCCAGATTATCATCGTAGGCTACATAAATGTGGATCTTTTCTGATTTTTTTTTTTTTTTTTGTATATGGCAACTGTTATCATATTCTGATATTTCCATTTATATACGTCGATTTATTCGACAGACGATTCGTTGTCTTCGTTCTTTGTGGTGATATGGAATGCTATTACCGGTATCGAACCCAGCACCATGCAGGAGCCCATGCCGTAGAAGCACCAGGAGTAACCGCCCGTGATGTCCCGCACCATACCTGCAATTGTGGTGAATTATTTTTAGTGTACATGGCAACACTCGATATTATAATGTCACTACTCATTCTATCGCCGGACACCGTTTGAGCACCATCTCAGCTCCTATTTCTGCCGTAGAACATTACTGTGCAAACTTTACAGTGTTCCGGTTTGAAAGGCGTTGTGGCTAGTGAAATCGCTGGGAATAGTTGACGTCTTATGACAGTTTAGATCAAGCTACCGCCATATTGTTAGCGGGTGTATCACTTACCATCAGGTGAACGTCGAGCTCGTCTAGCCGCTTGATAAAATAAAATAAATTAAGAATGATCGACGATGACCGTGGATGTCCACTTGTAAGTCCGAGTCCCAGCAGTGGGAACATAGTAGGGTTCAGTATTTATTTACACAATGGATACTGGAGATGAGAAGCATCTATGGTAAGTCCACGTGGTCATAGCGCGGCTGGTTGGCGTGACGTCATCGTAGCCCCGCCCACTCGCACCGCGCGCACTCCGCAATATGAACCCTATCGCTATACAGCTAAAGATCAAATCCGCTCGCGGCGCGGTACACCCGGCCGCACATATAAACCCTGCGCTCCAGCGGGTACACTACGCATTCGACTGAACAAACGCGCCGCACTACGCGGCCGGTTATACGCGTCGCCGTCGCGCTATCAGTGTATACAGCACTGCGACTATTTAATTTAGCCGTGTAATAATTGCACCAGTTGTCGCACGGACGGCGGCGCGACGGGACGTTGGTTTCTCTTTAATTGATCATTCAATAACCATTCCTAATTTCAAGCTATACATTCCCACTGCTGGACAAACGTTTCTCCAATGAACAGCTATCGCTGTACTGGTAGAAATGGAGAAGGAAGCCAATGGTCTTCAGTCGATGGCGGAGTGATTCCAAAGATGTACTGCTTCTGAACGAAACTCTTACAGACTACAAAGCTGACAGCGGGGAGGTGTCCAAACACACCGACAGCACCGTGGTCACCAGCGGTGCCGCGCCCACAGAAGACGAGCTGAAGTTTATTGGAAGACGTTTAAATTTAGCCGTGTAATAATCGTACCAGTTCCGCCGGACGACGGCGCGACGGTACCGTTCATTTAAGTTCCATCAGACCATCACACAGTGGTGATGAAACTGATCGTGGTGATATAATACGGTATACTCACCAGCAGTAGGTGGTACCGATACAGCAGCCAAGCTCTGGAACATCCTCACGAGGCCGTACGAGGAGGCGATGCGAGCCGTACCGAAAGCGTCGGCCAGCAGCACCGGCACCAGGAGGAACCAGCAGCCCAGGCAGAGGCCGTATGCACCTGGATATAAAAGACGGTTGAAGCATGCTCATCTAGGATAACCTAGATCTTTAACTGGTGGTAGGTTTCCGTTGACAGAAACCATCTAAGTACTACCGCAGCTGCCAAACATCAGTGTTCCGGTTTGAAGGGTGTTGCAGCTAATGTAATTACTGCGCCGTGTTATGGGCGGGCGTATCACTTACTATCAGGTGTATGCCGAGCTCGGCGCGGCCGATTCTAGAACGTTCCAGAATAATTTGTGGGTGTGAGGGTTCCCGCACAACAGGACCTAAGCCCACCTCACCAGCTCGTGGTACAGCCTGCTGAACAACAAACGAGGCTCTGACTCCTTCCGACCGGCATTTGTCCAGCGTGGTGGATAATGGCCCAAATCCCCTCCATATGAATCTCTACCCGATCGCGTGGGAATCTATTGGAGTCTATGTCCAGCAGTGGACGTCTGTCGCTTGATGATGACGACTCTTCGTCTATTTTAAACCCGCTGCCGGATATCCGGCTGTCGGCGCATCGCTTCTATTTATCTCGAATGTTCTATAATTACATTCGAATGCTATATTTTTGTTACAGTGTATATATCCTAATCTGTAGGAGAGGCCTATGTCCAGCAGTGGACGTCTGGAGCCTGATGATGATGATGAATCACCCACGCTATTAAATACGAGGCGCTGTCGCCGCTTTATGGTTAGAGTTCAGATTGTATACACGACGACGTTACGGTGACTTACCGGAAGCGATGGCGAGGGCCCACCATGAGGTCAGACTTGGTAACGTCAGGACAGCTGCGCCGGCCACCAGGATACTGCAACAGGGAATGATAGTATGGAATTCGCAAATGCTCCACTGATGGTATTTAGGTGGTGACAGAGACAGTATATCTGATGCCAACCCATGGATGAAGTGGTAGTATGCAAATACTACTACATTCCGGTTTGAAGGCCGGAATGTAGTAATACTAGCACGCTACCGCTGTTAGGTTAGGTTATAAAATGTAGTTGTAATTATAGATTGTAGCTATGGGTATGGAATGTAGTTATAAAATCTAGGCATGTGTGATATAATGTAGTAGTAATTATAGTATGTAGCTATAATTATAGATTTACTTAGAAAATGTAGGCAATTAAAGAATGGGGACGTGTGATATAATGCAGTTGTAATTATAGAATGTAGCTACAGTTATGGAGTGTAGTTATAAAATGTAGGTAGTTAAAGAATGGGGTCGTGTGATAAAATGTAACAGTAATTATAGAATGTAGCTATAGCTAAGGAGAGTAGTTATTAAATTTAGACAGCTAAAGAATGGGGACGTGTGATCTAATGCAGTTGTAATTATAGAATGTAGCTATAGCTATGGAGTGTAGTTATTAAATTTTGACAGCTAAAGAATAGGAACGTGTGATATAATGCAATAGTAATTATAGAATGTAGCTATGGCTACGGAATCTAGTTATAAAATGTAGGCATCTAAAGAATGGGGATGTGTGATATAATGTAGTAGTAATTATAGTATGTAGCTATAATTATAGATTTACTTATAAAATGCAGGCAATTAAAGAATGGGGACGTGTGATATAATGCAGTTGTAATTATAGAATGTAGCTATAGCTAAGGAGAGTAGTTATTAAATTTAGACAGCTAAAGAATGGGGACGTGTGATCTAATGCAGTTGTAATTATAGAATGTAGCTACAGTTATGGAGTGTAGTTATAAAATGTAGGTAGTTAAAGAATGGGGTGGTGTGATAAAATGTAACAGTAATTATAGAATGTAGCTATAGCTATGGAGAGTAGTTATTAAATTTAGACAGCTAAAGAATGGGGACGTGTGATATAATGCAGTTGTAATTATAGAATGTAGCTACAGTTATGGAGTGTAGTTATAAAATGTAGGTAGTTAAAGAATGGGGTCGTGTGATAAAATGTAACAGTAATTATAGAATGTAGCTATAGCTAAGGAGAGTAGTTATTAAATTTAGACAGCTAAAGAATGGGGACGTGTGATCTAATGCAGTTGTAATTATAGAATGTAGCTATAGCTATGGAGTGTAGTTATTAAATTTTGACAGCTAAAGAATAGGAACGTGTGATATAATGCAATAGTAATTATAGAATGTAGCTATGGCTACGGAATCTAGTTATAAAATGTAGGCAATTAAAGAATGGGGACGTGTGATCTAATGCAGTTGTAATTATAGAATGTAGCTACAGTTATGGAGTGTAGTTATAAAATGTAGGTAGTTAAAGAATGGGATCGTGTGATAAAATGTAACAATAATTATAGAATGTAGCTATAGCTATGGAGAGTAGTTATTAAATTTAGACAGCTAAAGAATGGGGACGTGTGATCTAATGCAGTTGTAATTATAGAATGTAGCTACAGTTATGGAGTGTAGTTATAAAATGTAGGTAGTTAAAGAATGGGGTGGTGTGATAAAATGTAACAGTAATTATAGAATGTAGCTATAGCTATGGAGAGTAGTTATTAAATTTAGACAGCTAAAGAATGGGGACGTGTGATCTAATGCAGTTGTAATTATAGAATGTAGCTATAGCTATGGAGTGTAGTTATTAAATTTAGACAGCTAAAGAATAGGAACGTGTGATATTATGCAATAGTAATTATAGAATGTAGCTATGGCTACGGAATCTAGTTATAAAATGTAGGCATCTAAAGAATGGGGATGTGTGATATAATGTAGTAGTAATTATAGTATGTAGCTATAATTATAGATTTACTTATAAAATGCAGGCAATTAAAGAATGGGGACGTGTGATCTAATGCAGTTGTAATTATAGAATGTAGCTACAGTTATGGAGTGTAGTTATAAAATGTAGGTAGTTAAAGAATGGGATCGTGTGATAAAATGTAACAGTAATTATAGAATGTAGCTATAGCTATGGAGAGTAGTTATTAAATTTAGACAGCTAAAGAATGGGGACGTGTGATATAATGTAACAGTAATTATAGAATGTAGCTATAGCTATGGAGAGTAGTTATTAAATTTAGACAGCTAAAGAATGGGGACGTGTGATCTAATGCAGTTGTAATTATAGAATGTAGCTACAGTTATGGAGTGTAGTTATAAAATGTAGGTAGTTAAAGAATGGGATCGTGTGATAAAATGTAACAGTAATTATAGAATGTAGCTATAGCTATGGAGAGTAGTTATTAAATTTAGACAGCTAAAGAATGGGGACGTGTGATATAATGTAACAGTAATTATAGAATGTAGCTATAGCTATGGAGAGTAGTTATTAAATTTAGACAGCTAAAGAATGGGGACGTGTGATCTAATGCAGTTGTAATTATAGAATGTAGCTACAGTTATGGAGTGTAGTTATAAAATGAAGGTAGTTAAAGAATGGGGTCGTGTGATAAAATGTAACAGTAATTATAGAATGTAGCTATAGCTATGGAGTGTAGTTATTAAATTTAGACAGCTAAAGAATGGGGACGTGTGATATAATGTAACAGTAATTATAGAATGTAGCTATAGCTATGGAGAGTAGTTATTAAATTTAGACAGCTAAAGAATGGGGACGTGTGATCAAATGCAGTTGTAATTATAGAATGTAGCTACAGTTATGGAGTGTAGTTATAAAATGTAGGTAGTTAAAGAATGGGATCGTGTGATAAAATGTAACAGTAATTATAGAATGTAGCTATAGCTATGGAGAGTAGTTATTAAATTTAGACAGCTAAAGAATGGGGACGTGTGATATAATGTAACAGTAATTATAGAATGTAGCTATAGCTATGGAGAGTAGTTATTAAATTTAGACAGCTAAAGAATGGGGACGTGTGATATAATGTAACAGTAATTATAGAATGTAGCTATAGCTATGGAGAGTAGTTATTAAATTTAGACAGCTAAAGAATGGGGACGTGTGATAAAATGTAACAGTAATTATAGAATGTAGCTATAGCTATGGAGAGTAGTTATTAAATTTAGACAGCTAAAGAATGGGGACGTGTGATATAATGTAACAGTAATTATAGAATGTAGCTATAGCTATGGAGAGTAGTTATTAAATTTAGACAGCTAAAGAATGGGGACGTGTGATCTAATGCAGTTGTAATTATAGAATGTAGCTACAGTTATGGAGTGTAGTTATAAAATGTAGGTAGTTAAAGAATGGGGTCGTGTGATAAAATGTAACAGTAATTATAGAATGTAGCTATAGCTATGGAGAGTAGTTATTAAATTTAGACAGCTAAAGAATGGGGACGTGTGATAAAATGTAACAGTAATTATAGAATGTAGCTATAGCTATGGAGAGTAGTTATTAAATTTAGACAGCTAAAGAATGGGGACGTGTGATATAATGTAACAGTAATTATAGAATGTAGCTATAGCTATGGAGAGTAGTTATTAAATTTAGACAGCTAAAGAATGGGGACGTGTGATCTAATGCAGTTGTAATTATAGAATGTAGCTATAGCTATGGAGTGTAGTTATTAAATTTTGACAGCTAAAGAATAGGAACGTGTGATATAATGCAATAGTAATTATAGAATGTAGCTATGGCTACGGAATCTAGTTATAAAATGTAGGCATCTAAAGAATGGGGATGTGTGATATAATGTAGTAGTAATTATAGTATGTAGCTATAATTATAGATTTACTTATAAAATGCAGGCAATTAAAGAATGGGGACGTGTGATATAATGCAGTTGTAATTATAGAATGTAGCTATAGCTAAGGAGAGTAGTTATTAAATTTAGACAGCTAAAGAATGGGGACGTGTGATCTAATGCAGTTGTAATTATAGAATGTAGCTACAGTTATGGAGTGTAGTTATAAAATGTAGGTAGTTAAAGAATGGGGTGGTGTGATAAAATGTAACAGTAATTATAGAATGTAGCTATAGCTATGGAGAGTAGTTATTAAATTTAGACAGCTAAAGAATGGGGACGTGTGATCTAATGCCGTTGTAATTATAGAATGTAGCTATAGCTATGGAGTGTATTTATTAAATTTAGACAGCTAAAGAATAGGAACGTGTGATATTATGCAATAGTAATTATAGAATGTAGCTATGGCTACGGAATCTAGTTATAAAATGTAGGCATCTAAAGAATGGGGATGTGTGATATAATGTAGTAGTAATTATAGTATGTAGCTATAATTATAGATTTACTTATAAAATGCAGGCAATTAAAGAATGGGGACGTGTGATCTAATGCAGTTGTAATTATAGAATGTAGCTACAGTTATGGAGTGTAGTTATAAAATGTAGGTAGTTAAAGAATGGGATCGTGTGATAAAATGTAACAATAATTATAGAATGTAGCTATAGCTATGGAGAGTAGTTATTAAATTTAGACAGCTAAAGAATGGGGACGTGTGATATAATGTAACAGTAATTATAGAATGTAGCTATAGCTATGGAGAGTAGTTATTAAATTTAGACAGCTAAAGAATGGGGACGTGTGATCTAATGCAGTTGTAATTATAGAATGTAGCTACAGTTATGGAGTGTAGTTATAAAATGTAGGTAGTTAAAGAATGGGATCGTGTGATAAAATGTAACAGTAATTATAGAATGTAGCTATAGCTATGGAGAGTAGTTATTAAATTTAGACAGCTAAAGAATGGGGACGTGTGATATAATGTAACAGTAATTATAGAATGTAGCTATAGCTATGGAGAGTAGTTATTAAATTTAGACAGCTAAAGAATGGGGACGTGTGATCTAATGCAGTTGTAATTATAGAATGTAGCTACAGTTATGGAGTGTAGTTATAAAATGTAGGTAGTTAAAGAATGGGATCGTGTGATAAAATGTAACAGTAATTATAGAATGTAGCTATAGCTATGGAGAGTAGTTATTTAATTTAGACAGCTAAAGAATGGGGTCGTGTGATATAATGCAGTTGTAATTATAGAATGTAGCTACAATTATGGAGTGTAGTTATAAAATGTAGGCAGTTAAAGAATGGGGTCGTGTGATATAATGCAGTTGTAATTATAGAATGTAGCTACAATTATGGAGTGTAGTTATAAAATGTAGGCAGTTAAAGAATGGGGTCGTGTGATATAATGCAGTTGTAATTATAGAATGTAGCTACAATTATGGAGTGTAGTTATAAAATGTAAGCAGTTAAAGAATGGGGTCGTGTGATATAATGCAGTTGTAATTATAGAATGTAGCTACAATTATGGAGTGTAGTTATAAAATGTAGGCAGTTAAAGAATGGGGTCGTGTGATAAAATGTAACAGTAATTATATAATGTAGCTATAGCTATGGAGAGTAGTTATTAAATTTAGACAGCTAAAGAATGGGGACGTGTGATATAATGTAACAGTAATTATAGAATGTAGCTATAGCTATGGAGAGTAGTTATTAAATTTAGACAGCTAAAGAATGGGGACGTGTGATCTAATACAGTTGTAATTATAGAATGTAGCTACAGTTATGGAGAGTAGTTATTAAATTTAGACAGCTAAAGAATGGGGACGTGTGATCTAATGCAGTTGTAATTATAGAATGTAGCTACAGTTATGGAGTGTAGTTATAAAATGTAGGTAGTTAAAGAATGGGGTCGTGTGATAAAATGTAACAGTAATTATAGAATGTAGCTATAGCTATGGAGTGTAGTTATTAAATTTAGACAGCTAAAGAATGGGGACGTGTGATATAATGTAACAGTAATTATAGAATGTAGCTATAGCTATGGAGAGTAGTTATTAAATTTAGACAGCTAAAGAATGGGGACGTGTGATCTAATGCAGTAGTAATTATAGAATGTAGCTACAGTTATGGAGTGTAGTTATAAAATGTAGGTAGTTAAAGAATGGGATCGTGTGATAAAATGTAACAGTAATTATAGAATGTAGCTATAGCTATGGAGAGTAGTTATTAAATTTAGACAGCTAAAGAATGGGGACGTGTGATCTAATGCAGTTGTAATTATAGAATGTAGCTACAGTTATGGAGTGTAGTTATAAAATGTAGGTAGTTAAAGAATGGGGTCGTGTGATAAAATGCAGTTGTAATTATAGAATGTAGCTACAGTTATGGAGTGTAGTTATAAAATGTAGGTAGTTAAAGAATGGGGTCGTGTGATCTAATGCAGTTGTAATTATAGAATGTAGCTACAGTTATGGAGTGTAGTTATAAAATGTAGGTAGTTAAAGAATGGGGTCGTGTGATAAAATGTAACAGTAATTATAGAATGTAGCTTCAATTATGGAGTGTAGTTATAAAATGTAGGCAGTTAATAAATGGGGTCGTGTGATATAATGCAGTTGTAATTATAGAATGTAGCTACAATTATGGAGTGTAGTTATAAAATGTAGGCAGTTAAAGAATGGGGTCGTGTGATATAATGCAGTTGTAATTATAGAATGTAGCTACAATTATGGATTGTAGTTATAAAATGTAGGCAGTTAAAGAATGGGGTCGTGTGATAAAATGTAACAGTAATTATAGAATGTAGCTATAGCTATGGAGTGTAGTTATTAAATGTAGACAGCTAAAGAATGGGGACGTGTGATCTAATGCAGTAGTAATTATAGAATGTAGCTACAGTTATGGAGAGTAGTTATTAAATTTAGACAGCTAAAGAATGGGGACGTGTGATCTAATGCAGTTGTAATTATAGAATGTAGCTACAGTTATGGAGTGTAGTTATAAAATGTAGGTAGTTAAAGAATGGGGTCGTGTGATAAAATGTAACAGTAATTATAGAATGTAGCTATAGCTATGGAGAGTAGTTATTAAATTTAGACAGCTAAAGAATGGGGACGTGTGATATAATGTAACAGTAATTATAGAATGTAGCTATAGCTATGGAGAGTAGTTATTAAATTTAGACAGCTAAAGAATGGGGACGTGTGATAAAATGTAACAGTAATTATAGAATGTAGCTATAGCTATGGAGAGTAGTTATTAAATTTAGACAGCTAAAGAATGGGGACGTGTGATCTAATGCAGTTGTAATTATAGAATGTAGCTACAGTTATGGAGTGTAGTTATAAAATGTAGGTAGTTAAAGAATGGGGTCGTGTGATAAAATGTAACAGTAATTATAGAATGTAGCTATAGCTATGGAGAGTAGTTATTAAATTTAGACAGCTAAAGAATGGGGACGTGTGATCTAATGCAGTTGTAATTATAGAATGTAGCTACAGTTATGGAGTGTAGTTATAAAATGTAGGTAGTTAAAGAATGGGGTCGTGTGATAAAATGTAACAGTAATTATAGAATGTAGCTACAATTATGGAGTGTAGTTATAAAATGTAGGCAGTTAAAGAATGGGGTCGTGTGATATAATGCAGTTGTAATTATAGAATGTAGCTACAATTATGGAGTGTAGTTATAAAATGTAGGCAGTTAAAGAATGGGGTCGTGTGATATAATGCAGTTGTAATTATAGAATGTAGCTACAGTTATGGAGTGTAGTTATAAAATGTAGGTAGTTAAAGAATGGGGTCGTGTGATAAAATGTAACAGTAATTATAGAATGTAGCTATAGCTATGGAGAGTAGTTATTAAATTTAGACAGCTAAAGAATGGGGACGTGTGATCTAATGCAGTTGTAATTATAGAATGTAGCTACAGTTATGGAGTGTAGTTATAAAATGTAGGCAGTTAAAGAATGGGGTCGTGTGATATAATGCAGTTGTAATTATAGAATGTAGCTACAATTATGGAGTGTAGTTATAAAATGTAGGCAGTTAAAGAATGGGGTCGTGTGATATAATGCAGTTGTAATTATAGAATGTAGCTACAATTATGGAGTGTAGTTATAAAATGTAAGCAGTTAAAGAATGGGGTCGTGTGATATAATGCAGTTGTAATTATAGAATGTAGCTACAATTATGGAGTGTAGTTATAAAATGTAGGTAGTTAAAGAATGGGATCGTGTGATAAAATGTAACAGTAATTATAGAATGTAGCTATAGCTATGGAGAGTAGTTATTAAATTTAGACAGCTAAAGAATGGGGACGTGTGATATAATGTAACAGTAATTATAGAATGTAGCTATAGCTATGGAGAGTAGTTATTAAATTTAGACAGCTAAAGAATGGGGACGTGTGATATAATGTAACAGTAATTATAGAATGTAGCTATAGCTATGGAGAGTAGTTATTAAATTTAGACAGCTAAAGAATGGGGACGTGTGATATAATGTAACAGTAATTATAGAATGTAGCTATAGCTATGGAGAGTAGTTATTAAATTTAGACAGCTAAAGAATGGGGACGTGTGATATAATGTAACAGTAATTATAGAATGTAGCTATAGCTATGGAGAGTAGTTATTAAATTTAGACAGCTAAAGAATGGGGACGTGTGATATAATGTAACAGTAATTATAGAATGTAGCTATAGCTATGGAGAGTAGTTATTAAATTTAGACAGCTAAAGAATGGGGACGTGTGATAAAATGTAACAGTAATTATAGAATGTAGCTATAGCTATGGAGAGTAGTTATTAAATTTAGACAGCTAAAGAATGGGGACGTGTAATAAAATGTAACAGTAATTATAGAATGTAGCTATAGCTATGGAGAGTAGTTATTAAATTTAGACAGCTAAAGAATGGGGACGTGTGATCTAATGCAGTTGTAATTATAGAATGTAGCTACAATTATGGAGTGTAGTTATAAAATGTAGGCAGTTAAAGAATGGGGTCGTGTGATATAATGCAGTTGTAATTATAGAATGTAGCTACAATTATGGAGTGTAGTTATAAAATGTAGGCAGTTAAAGAATGGGGTCGTGTGATAAAATGTAACAGTAATTATATAATGTAGCTATAGCTATGGAGAGTAGTTATTAAATTTAGACAGCTAAAGAATGGGGACGTGTGATATAATGTAACAGTAATTATAGAATGTAGCTATAGCTATGGAGAGTAGTTATTAAATTTAGACAGCTAAAGAATGGGGACGTGTGATAAAATGTAACAGTAATTATAGAATGTAGCTATAGCTATGGAGAGTAGTTATTAAATTTAGACAGCTAAAGAATGGGGACGTGTGATCTAATGCAGTTGTAATTATAGAATGTAGCTACAGTTATGGAGTGTAGTTATAAAATGTAGGTAGTTAAAGAATGGGGTCGTGTGATAAAATGTAACAGTAATTATAGAATGTAGCTATAGCTATGGAGAGTAGTTATTAAATTTAGACAGCTAAAGAATGGGGACGTGTGATCTAATGCAGTTGTAATTATAGAATGTAGCTACAGTTATGGAGTGTAGTTATAAAATGTAGGCAGTTAAAGAATGGGGTCGTGTGATATAATGCAGTTGTAATTATAGAATGTAGCTACAATTATGAAGTGTAGTTATAAAATGTAGGCAGTTAAAGAATGGGGTCGTGTGATATAATGCAGTTGTAATTATAGAATGTAGCTACAATTATGGAGTGTAGTTATAAAATGTAGGCAGTTAAAGAATGGGGTCGTGTGATATAATGCAGTTGTAATTATAGAATGTAGCTACAATTATGGAGTGTAGTTATAAAATGTAAGCAGTTAAAGAATGGGGTCGTGTGATATAATGCAGTTGTAATTATAGAATGTAGCTACAATTATGGAGTGTAGTTATAAAATGTAGGTAGTTAAAGAATGGGATCGTGTGATAAAATGTAACAGTAATTATAGAATGTAGCTATAGCTATGGAGAGTAGTTATTTAATTTAGACAGCTAAAGAATGGGGACGTGTGATATAATGTAACAGTAATTATAGAATGTAGCTATAGCTATGGAGAGTAGTTATTAAATTTAGACAGCTAAAGAATGGGGACGTGTGATATAATGTAACAGTAATTATAGAATGTAGCTATAGCTATGGAGAGTAGTTATTAAATTTAGACAGCTAAAGAATGGGGACGTGTGATATAATGTAACAGTAATTATAGAATGTAGCTATAGCTATGGAGAGTAGTTATTAAATTTAGACAGCTAAAGAATGGGGACGTGTGATATAATGTAACAGTAATTATAGAATGTAGCTATAGCTATGGAGAGTAGTTATTAAATTTAGACAGCTAAAGAATGGGGACGTGTGATATAATGTAACAGTAATTATAGAATGTAGCTATAGCTATGGAGAGTAGTTATTAAATTTAGACAGCTAAAGAATGGGGACGTGTGATAAAATGTAACAGTAATTATAGAATGTAGCTATAGCTATGGAGAGTAGTTATTAAATTTAGACAGCTAAAGAATGGGGACATGTAATAAAATGTAACAGTAATTATAGAATGTAGCTATAGCTATGGAGAGTAGTTATTAAATTTAGACAGCTAAAGAATGGGGACGTGTGATCTAATGCAGTTGTAATTATAGAATGTAGCTACAGTTATGGAGTGTAGTTATAAAATGTAGGTAGTTAAAGAATGGGGTCGTGTGATAAAATGTAACAGTAATTATAGAATGTAGCTATAGCTATGGAGAGTAGTTATTAAATTTAGACAGCTAAAGAATGGGGACGTGTGATCTAATGCAGTTGTAATTATAGAATGTAGCTACAGTTATGGAATGTAGTTATAAAATGTAGGTAGTTAAAGAATGAGGTCGTGTGATAAAATGTAACAGTAATTATAGAATGTAGCTACAATTATGGAGTGTAGTTATAAAATGTAGGCAGTTAAAGAATGGGGTCGTGTGATATAATGCAGTTGTAATTATAGAATGTAGCTACAATTATGGAGTGTAGTTATAAAATGTAGGCAGTTAAAGAATGGGGTCGTGTGATATAATGCAGTTGTAATTATAGAATGTAGCTACAATTATGGAGTGTAGTTATAAAATGTAGGCAGTTAAAGAATGGGGTCGTGTGATATAATGTAACAGTAATTATAGAATGTAGCTATAGCTATGGAGAGTAGTTATTAAATTTAGACAGCTAAAGAATGGGGACGTGTGATATAATGTAACAGTAATTATAGAATGTAGCTATAGCTATGGAGAGTAGTTATTAAATTTAGACAGCCAAAGAATGGGGACGTGTGATATAATGTAACAGTAATTATAGAATGTAGCTATAGCTATGGAGAGTAGTTATTAAATTTAGACAGCTAAAGAATGGGGACGTGTGATATAATGTAACAGTAATTATAGAATGTAGCTATAGCTATGGAGAGTAGTTATTAAATTTAGACAGCTAAAGAATGGGGACGTGTGATATAATGTAACAGTAATTATAGAATGTAGCTATAGCTATGGAGAGTAGTTATTAAATTTAGACAGCTAAAGAATGGGGACGTGTGATAAAATGTAACAGTAATTATAGAATGTAGCTATAGCTATGGAGAGTAGTTATTAAATTTAGACAGCTAAAGAATGGGGACGTGTGATCTAATGCAGTTGTAATTATAGAATGTAGCTACAGTTATGGAGTGTAGTTATAAAATGTAGGCAGTTAAAGAATGGGGTCGTGTGATATAATGCAGTTGTAATTATAGAATGTAGCTACAATTATGAAGTGTAGTTATAAAATGTAGGCAGTTAAAGAATGGGGTCGTGTGATATAATGCAGTTGTAATTATAGAATGTAGCTACAATTATGGAGTGTAGTTATAAAATGTAGGCAGTTAAAGAATGGGGTCGTGTGATATAATGCAGTTGTAATTATAGAATGTAGCTACAATTATGGAGTGTAGTTATAAAATGTAAGCAGTTAAAGAATGGGGTCGTGTGATATAATGCAGTTGTAATTATAGAATGTAGCTACAATTATGGAGTGTAGTTATAAAATGTAGGTAGTTAAAGAATGGGATCGTGTGATAAAATGTAACAGTAATTATAGAATGTAGCTATAGCTATGGAGAGTAGTTATTTAATTTAGACAGCTAAAGAATGGGGACGTGTGATATAATGTAACAGTAATTATAGAATGTAGCTATAGCTATGGAGAGTAGTTATTAAATTTAGACAGCTAAAGAATGGGGACGTGTGATATAATGTAACAGTAATTATAGAATGTAGCTATAGCTATGGAGAGTAGTTATTAAATTTAGACAGCTAAAGAATGGGGACGTGTGATATAATGTAACAGTAATTATAGAATGTAGCTATAGCTATGGAGAGTAGTTATTAAATTTAGACAGCTAAAGAATGGGGACGTGTGATATAATGTAACAGTAATTATAGAATGTAGCTATAGCTATGGAGAGTAGTTATTAAATTTAGACAGCTAAAGAATGGGGACGTGTGATATAATGTAACAGTAATTATAGAATGTAGCTATAGCTATGGAGAGTAGTTATTAAATTTAGACAGCTAAAGAATGGGGACGTGTGATAAAATGTAACAGTAATTATAGAATGTAGCTATAGCTATGGAGAGTAGTTATTAAATTTAGACAGCTAAAGAATGGGGACATGTAATAAAATGTAACAGTAATTATAGAATGTAGCTATAGCTATGGAGAGTAGTTATTAAATTTAGACAGCTAAAGAATGGGGACGTGTGATCTAATGCAGTTGTAATTATAGAATGTAGCTACAGTTATGGAGTGTAGTTATAAAATGTAGGTAGTTAAAGAATGGGGTCGTGTGATAAAATGTAACAGTAATTATAGAATGTAGCTATAGCTATGGAGAGTAGTTATTAAATTTAGACAGCTAAAGAATGGGGACGTGTGATCTAATGCAGTTGTAATTATAGAATGTAGCTACAGTTATGGAATGTAGTTATAAAATGTAGGTAGTTAAAGAATGAGGTCGTGTGATAAAATGTAACAGTAATTATAGAATGTAGCTACAATTATGGAGTGTAGTTATAAAATGTAGGCAGTTAAAGAATGGGGTCGTGTGATATAATGCAGTTGTAATTATAGAATGTAGCTACAATTATAGAGTGTAGTTATAAAATGTAGGCAGTTAAAGAATGGGGTCGTGTGATATAATGCAGTTGTAATTATAGAATGTAGCTACAATTATGGAGTGTAGTTATAAAATGTAGGCAGTTAAAGAATGGGGTCGTGTGATATAATGTAACAGTAATTATAGAATGTAGCTATAGCTATGGAGAGTAGTTATTAAATTTAGACAGCTAAAGAATGGGGACGTGTGATATAATGTAACAGTAATTATAGAATGTAGCTATAGCTATGGAGAGTAGTTATTAAATTTAGACAGCTAAAGAATGGGGACGTGTGATATAATGTAACAGTAATTATAGAATGTAGCTATAGCTATGGAGAGTAGTTATTAAATTTAGACAGCTAAAGAATGGGGACGTGTGATATAATGTAACAGTAATTATAGAATGTAGCTATAGCTATGGAGAGTAGTTATTAAATTTAGACAGCTAAAGAATGGGGACGTGTGATATAATGTAACAGTAATTATAGAATGTAGCTATAGCTATGGAGAGTAGTTATTAAATTTAGACAGCTAAAGAATGGGGACGTGTGATAAAATGTAACAGTAATTATAGAATGTAGCTATAGCTATGGAGAGTAGTTATTAAATTTAGACAGCTAAAGAATGGGGACGTGTAATAAAATGTAACAGTAATTATAGAATGTAGCTATAGCTATGGAGAGTAGTTATTAAATTTAGACAGCTAAAGAATGGGGACGTGTGATCTAATGCAGTTGTAATTATAGAATGTAGCTACAGTTATGGAGTGTAGTTATAAAATGTAGGTAGTTAAAGAATGGGGTCGTGTGATAAAATGTAACAGTAATTATAGAATGTAGCTATAGCTATGGAGAGTAGTTATTAAATTTAGACAGCTAAAGAATGGGGACGTGTGATCTAATGCAGTTGTAATTATAGAATGTAGCTACAGTTATGGAGTGTAGTTATAAAATGTAGGTAGTTAAAGAATGGGGTCGTGTGATAAAATGTAACAGTAATTATAGAATGTAGCTACAATTATGGAGTGTAGTTATAAAATGTAGGCAGTTAAAGAATGGGGTCGTGTGATAAAATGTAACAGTAATTATAGAATGTAGCTATAGCTATGGAGAGTAGTTATTAAATTTAGACAGCTAAAGAATGGGGACGTGTGATCTAATGCAGTTGTAATTATAGAATGTAGCTACAGTTATGGAGTGTAGTTATAAAATGTAGGTAGTTAAAGAATGGGGTCGTGTGATAAAATGTAACAGTAATTATAGAATGTAGCTATAGCTATGGAGAGTAGTTATTAAATTTAGACAGCTAAAGAATGGGGACGTGTGATCTAATGCAGTTGTAATTATAGAATGTAGCTACAGTTATGGAGTGTAGTTATAAAATGTAGGTAGTTAAAGAATGGGGTCGTGTGATAAAATGTAACAGTAATTATAGAATGTAGCTATAGCTATGGAGAGTAGTTATTAAATTTAGACAGCTAAAGAATGGGGACGTGTGATCTAATGCAGTTGTAATTATAGAATGTAGCTACAGTTATGGAGTGTAGTTATAAAATGTAGGTAGTTAAAGAATGGGGTCGTGTGATAAAATGTAACAGTAATTATAGAATGTAGCTATAGCTATGGAGAGTAGTTATTAAATTTAGACAGCTAAAGAATGGGGACGTGTGATCTAATGCAGTTGTAATTATAGAATGTAGCTACAGTTATGGAGTGTAGTTATAAAATGAAGGCAGTTAAAGAATGGGGTCGTGTGATAAAATGTAACAGTAATTATAGAATGTAGCTATAGCTATGGAGTGTAGTTATTAAATTTAGACAGCTAAAGAATGGGGACGTGTGATATAATGTAACAGTAATTATAGAATGTAGCTATAGCTATGGAGAGTAGTTATTAAATTTAGACAGCTAAAGAATGGGGACGTGTGATCTAATGCAGTTGTAATTATAGAATGTAGCTACAGTTATGGAGTGTAGTTATAAAATGTAGGTAGTTAAAGAATGGGGTCGTGTGATAAAATGTAACAGTAATTATAGAATGTAGCTATAGCTATGGAGAGTAGTTATTAAATTTAGACAGCTAAAGAATGGGGACGTGTGATCTAATGCAGTTGTAATTATAGAATGTAGCTACAGTTATGGAGTGTAGTTATAAAATGTAGGCAGTTAAAGAATGGGGTCGTGTGATCTAATGCAGTTGTAATTATAGAATGTAGCTACAGTTATGGAGTGTAGTTATAAAATGTAGGTAGTTAAAGAATGGGGTCGTGTGATAAAATGTAACAGTAATTATAGAATGTAGCTACAATTATGGAGTGTAGTTATAAAATGTAGGCAGTTAAAGAATGGGGTCGTGTGATATAATGCAGTTGTAATTATAGAATGTAGCTACAATTATGGAGTGTAGTTATAAAATGTAGGCAGTTAAAGAATGGGGTCGTGTTATATAATGCAGTTGTAATTATAGAATGTAGCTACAATTATGGAGTGTAGTTATAAAATGTAGGCAGTTAAAGAATGGGGTCGTGTGATATAATGTAACAGTAATTATAGAATGTAGCTATAGCTATGGAGAGTAGTTATTAAATTTAGACAGCTAAAGAATGGGGACGTGTGATATAATGTAACAGTAATTATAGAATGTAGCTATAGCTATGGAGAGTAGTTATTAAATTTAGACAGCTAAAGAATGGGGACGTGTGATATAATGTAACAGTAATTATAGAATGTAGCTATAGCTATGGAGAGTAGTTATTAAATTTAGACAGCTAAAGAATGGGGACGTGTGATATAATGTAACAGTAATTATAGAATGTAGCTATAGCTATGGAGAGTAGTTATTAAATTTAGACAGCTAAAGAATGGGGACGTGTGATAAAATGTAACAGTAATTATAGAATGTAGCTATAGCTATGGAGAGTAGTTATTAAATTTAGACAGCTAAAGAATGGGGACGTGTGATATAATGTAACAGTAATTATAGAATGTAGCTATAGCTATGGAGAGTAGTTATTAAATTTAGACAGCTAAAGAATGGGGACGTGTGATATAATGTAACAGTAATTATAGAATGTAGCTATAGCTATGGAGAGTAGTTATTAAATTTAGACAGCTAAAGAATGGGGACGTGTGATATAATGTAACAGTAATTATAGAATGTAGCTATAGCTATGGAGAGTAGTTATTAAATTTAGACAGCTAAAGAATGGGGACGTGTGATATAATGTAACAGTAATTATAGAATGTAGCTATAGCTATGGAGAGTAGTTATTAAATTTAGACAGCTAAAGAATGGGGACGTGTGATATAATGCCGTTGTAATCATAGAATGTCCTCATTACCGCCCTCCTTGGAGCACTGACCTGATGATGTATGCCTTTCTCCTGCAGAACAGGTGGAGGTCGCACAGCCAGCCGAGGCCCAGGCGGCCGCAGAGATCTAGCACAGCGCTTATCGCCACCAGGTGACCTGGAAAAGTGCGGGTAGGATGACAATGGTAGCTGGTGGTAAGTCTAATGCCGGCTAATCACTGTCGCTAGACAGTAGAGTTTAAATATAACTGTGATCCGGCTCGAAGGATCGGTAGTTAGTTAAGTTGTGGTATAGCATGAACATTCCACCTTACCATCAGGTTACCAAGTCGAATCCTCGATTTGAATTTGAGCACTAAGGCTGCGTTACATCAGCTCGTACGGTTATACCATCACTGATGATGGTCACATTACCTGCTGCCGATTTGGTGTGACCAGCGGCGACGGTATAAGCCGGCAGGTAGTAGAGCGCGTACGGCGAGCCGCAGGACATGAGGGCGACGGACGCGCACAGCAGCCCGAACCTCCAGGACTTCAGCAGCGACACGTCCAGGTACCTGATGTTGAACAGCATATCATCACCAGCACCACACCAGCATCGAATAGAGTCCAGAAGTATCTTGGATAGTAATAACTTTCTCCATAAAGCTGTGATCCTCGATATCCCCCATAACCTCTAGATGTAGTGTGCAAACTTTACTGTGTTATAGTAAGAAAGAATAGTAGAATTGCATCAAAGCGACAACTCCAAGGTGTTGTGTAAATATCCTGACCGCACATTACAGGCAAGAGGGTCACCATCAGGTCGACACCAACATCAAAACGTGTAGTAAGAAATATCCAATTGAACTGACCTCGATATTTTATCAACACAACCTTCCTTCTTCTCCTCCTCTACTTCCGCGTTCTCCTCTTTTTGCACCTCCTCCTCCTTTTTTGGATCGTCCACCGGCTCCGTCAGCTTGCTCTGCGCGAGCCGACTCGGCAGCGGCGGCCGGATGTATAGCGATCTGTAGCGGATGTATTATTTATAGTACATATGTCTATTAGACGATTTGACTATAAAACGGTTGAATCGATTTTAATCTAGGAGCGATTTTGGAACATGTGACATGGAACCAAATCGGATATATAAAAGCTGTTAACCGCTGCAAGGTTTCGTCTTCAATAATTTACCAACTCAAACCGGAAGTCGCAACTACAAAACGGTTGAACCGATGTTAATCCAGGAGCTACCTTGGAACATGTGTCACGGAATCAAATCGGATATATAAAATCTGTCAGCCGCTGCAAGGTTTCGTCTTCATTAATTTACCAACTCAAACCGGAAGTCGCAACTACGAAACGGATGAACCGATTTTAATCCAGGAGCCACTTCGGAACATGTGACACGGAACCAAATCGGATATATAAAAGCTGTTAACCGCTGCAAGGTTTCGTCTTCAATTATTTACCAACTCAAACCGGAAGTCGCAACTACAAAACGGTTGAACCGATGTTAATCCAGGAGCTACCTTGGAACATGTGTCACGGAATCAAATCGGATATATAAAATCTGTCAGCCGCTGCAAGGTTTCGTCTTCATTAATTTACCAACTCAAACCGGAAGTCGCAACTACGAAACGGATGAACCGATTTTAATCCAGGAGCCACTTCGGAACATGTGACACGGAACCAAATCGGATATATAAAAGCTGTTAACCGCTGCAAGATTTCGTCTTCAATAATTTACTAACTCAAACCGGAAGTCGCAACTACAAAACGGTTGAACCGATGTTAATCCAGGAGCTACCTTGGAACATGTGACACGGAATCAAATCGGATATATAAAAGCTGTTAACCGCTGCAAGGTTTCGTCTTCAATAATTTACCAACTCAAACCGGAAGTCGCAACTACAAAACGGTTGAACCGATTTTAATCCAGGAGCCACTTCGGAACATGTGACACGGAATCAAATCGGATATCATCACTAAAGGTTCTCGCTTATTAAATAACCGGAAGTCCATTTTGTGCTGATAATATATAACATAGTGTTTAACCGGGTGATGGTATACATCATCACTATACAGGGTGTTCAAAAATAAATACATAATTTTTTTTTTAATTATATGATACAGTACAGGTTATGGGTTTGTGTCTGCATAGGATGTATTACACTGGTCCGAGCGAGCTGATGTGTCAGGTGTTCAAGCATCAGGAGGAGCGGAAGAAGAAGATACGACAGCCATCTCTCTCGCACCTGTTGAAGTCTACTAATCCTACTCTCGGTGAGACCAGGTAACTTTAAACGACCGCCATTACCATGTTCACCACATCACCTGCTCAGTTTCCTCCTGCTGGCCTTGTAGACGCAAGTGCTGTCGGTGGACAGGTCCTCGACCGAGTGGAGGATCGAAGACGACCTCGTCGGCCGGAGACGGAGCCTCGCGACCTCGCGGGGCAGACCTGGATATCATAATGGTGAGGATATACACAAGAACCAATTCCATTCCATCCAACATGGTTGAACCGATTCTAGACAGGTGGAGACGGTTCAGCCAGTTCAGCCGTTATCTGACTGAAGAGTTGATATACTTTTATGTTCTAAAATAAAGAAGCTATAGCTCAGTAGTCCGTCTGGAACAGTCCCAGGTTCGATCACGACTAAGATTTGGACTCATGATGAAGAGACAGGAGGAAACGGATGTTCAAATAACAGAGTATCAACCACATCGAATTTAGACGACTTTCCGTATGAGATATTCTGAATCCCAGCAGTGGGAAGGTTATGTGGGCTATTTAAATATATATATATTTAGAAGGTCTTGGCTTTTCTCATGAGAGGCTTTAAGTCTCAGTAGTGGGAACATTAAGTGCTACTCACCGACCACGCCTAACACGTCCAAACCTTCAGAGTCCTCGGAGTCGGACATCTGAGACGGCAAAGGTGGACGCGCTACCTGGATAAATAAACAAGACATATTTGCATTGTTTTGAACATTTGTTATGTTAACTCTCGTTATAACAGTTATTTCGCTGGCAACTGATCCTTCAAACCGGACCACGGCAATGACTATACAGTACAGGTTGATAGCAGGAATATGTACTGCGGGGATACTTACCCAGATGGTCACCAAAAGAGACCTACCACCAGTAGATAGGAATTGTGAAACTGTTGTAGTTAAGATGTGAAAGAACGCGATAGATATATAATGGAGAGAAAGAGGGAGAAAGAGATATAGCTAAACAAAGAGATCGAGAGAGAGAGAGAGAGCGATTAGACGACAATTTTATTATTGATTGAAGTAGTAATAAACGAAACTGAGAGAAAAGTAATCATCAGATAGACGTCCACTGCTGGGCATAGGCTTCCCCCAAAGGACTCCACATCGATTATCCTGCGTTGCTCGCATCACCGGGCACTGTAGGCCGTCGTTTGCAGGAGTCACATGGGGTGGATTTGGGCCATTTCCCGCATCATCATCATGAGCTGGCTGACATCTACTGCTGGACAGGAGACTCCCCCAAAGATCTCCACGTCGATCACCCTGCGCTGCTCGCATCACCGGGCACTGTAGGCCGTCATTTGCAGGAGTCACATGGCGGGGATTTGGGCCATTTCCCATATCATCATCATGAGCTGGCTGACATCTACTGCTAGACATAAGCCTCTCCTAAAGATCTCCACGTCGATCACCCTGCGTTGCTCGCATCACCGAGCACTATAGGCCGTCGTTTGCAGGAGTCACATGGGGGGGATTTGGGCCATTTCCCACATCATCGTCATGAGCTGGCTGACATCTACTGCTAGACATAAGCCTCTCCTAAAGATCTCCACGTCGATCACCCTGCGTTGCTCGCATCACCGGGCACTATAGGCCGTCGTTTGCAGGAGTCACATGGGGGGGATTTGGGCCATTTCCCACATCATCGTCATGAGCTGGCTGACATCTACTGCTAGACATAAGCCTCTCCTAAAGATCTCCACGTCGATCACCGGGCACTATAGGCCGTCGTTTGCAGGAGTCACATGGGGGGGATTTGGGCCATTTCCCACATCATCGTCATGAGCTGGCTGACATCTACTGCTAGACATAAGCCTCTCCTAAAGATCTCCACGTCGATCACCCTGCGCTGCTCGCATCACCAGGCACTATAGGCCGTCATTTGCAGGGGTCACATGGGGTGGATTTGGGCCATTTCCCGCATCATCATCATGAGCTGGCTGACATCTACTGCTGGACAGGAGACTCCCCCAAAGATCTCCACGTCGATCACCCTGCGCTGCTCGCATCACCGGGCACTGTAGGCCGTCATTTGCAGGAGTCACATGGCGGGGATTTGGGCCATTTCCCATATCATCATCATGAGCTGGCTGACATCTACTGCTAGACATAAGCCTCTCCTAAAGATCTCCACGTCGATCACCCTGCGTTGCTCGCATCACCGAGCACTATAGGCCGTCGTTTGCAGGAGTCACATGGGGGGGATTTGGGCCATTTCCCACATCATCGTCATGAGCTGGCTGACATCTACTGCTAGACATAAGCCTCTCCTAAAGATCTCCACGTCGATCACCCTGCGTTGCTCGCATCACCGGGCACTATAGGCCGTCGTTTGCAGGAGTCACATGGGGGGGATTTGGGCCATTTCCCACATCATCGTCATGAGCTGGCTGACATCTACTGCTAGACATAAGCCTCTCCTAAAGATCTCCACGTCGATCACCGGGCACTATAGGCCGTCGTTTGCAGGAGTCACATGGGGGGGATTTGGGCCATTTCCCACATCATCGTCATGAGCTGGCTGACATCTACTGCTAGACATAAGCCTCTCCTAAAGATCTCCACGTCGATCACCCTGCGTTGCTCGCATCACCGGGCACTATAGGCCGTCGTTTGCAGGAGTCACATGGGGGGGATTTGGGCCATTTCCCACATCATCGTCATGAGCTGGCTGACATCTACTGCTAGACATAAGCCTCTCCTAAAGATCTCCACGTCGATCACCGGGCACTATAGGCCGTCGTTTGCAGGAGTCACATGGGGGGGATTTGGGCCATTTCCCACATCATCGTCATGAGCTGGCTGACATCTACTGCTAGACATAAGCCTCTCCTAAAGATCTCCACGTCGATCACCCTGCGCTGCTCGCATCACCAGGCACTATAGGCCGTCATTTGCAGGGGTCACATGGGGTGGATTTGGGCCATTTCCCGCATCATCATCATGAGCTGGCTGACATCTACTGCTGGACAGGAGACTCCCCCAAAGATCTCCACGTCGATCACCCTGCGCTGCTCGCATCACCGGGCACTGTAGGCCGTCATTTGCAGGAGTCACATGGCGGGGATTTGGGCCATTTCCCATATCATCATCATGAGCTGGCTGACATCTACTGCTAGACATAAGCCTCTCCTAAAGATCTCCACGTCGATCACCCTGCGTTGCTCGCATCACCGAGCACTATAGGCCGTCGTTTGCAGGAGTCACATGGGGGGGATTTGGGCCATTTCCCACATCATCGTCATGAGCTGGCTGACATCTACTGCTAGACATAAGCCTCTCCTAAAGATCTCCACGTCGATCACCCTGCGTTGCTCGCATCACCGGGCACTATAGGCCGTCGTTTGCAGGAGTCACATGGGGGGGATTTGGGCCATTTCCCACATCATCGTCATGAGCTGGCTGACATCTACTGCTAGACATAAGCCTCTCCTAAAGATCTCCACGTCGATCACCGGGCACTATAGGCCGTCGTTTGCAGGAGTCACATGGGGGGGATTTGGGCCATTTCCCACATCATCGTCATGAGCTGGCTGACATCTACTGCTAGACATAAGCCTCTCCTAAAGATCTCCACGTCGATCACCCTGCGCTGCTCGCATCACCAGGCACTATAGGCCGTCATTTGCAGGGGTCACATGGGGTGGATTTGGGCCATTTCCCGCATCATCATCATGAGCTGGCTGACATCTACTGCTGGACAGGAGACTCCCCCAAAGATCTCCACGTCGATCACCCTGCGCTGCTCGCATCACCGGGCACTATAGGCCGTCATTTGCAGGAGTCACATGGCGGGGATTTGGGCCATTTCCCATATCATCATCATGAGCTGGCTGACATCTACTGCTAGACATAAGCCTCTCCTTAAGATCTCCACGTCGATCACCCTGCGTTGATCGCATCACCGGGCACTATAGGCCGTCGTTTGCAGGAGTCACATGGGGGGGATTTGGGCCATTTCCCACATCATCGTCATGAGCTGGCTGACATCTACTGCTAGACATAAGCCTCTCCTAAAGATCTCCACGTCGATCACCCTGCGCTGCTCGCATCACCAGGCACTATAGGCCGTCATTTGCAGGGGTCACATGGGGTGGATTTGGGCCATTTCCCGCATCATCATCATGAGCTGGCTGACATCTACTGCTGGACAGGAGACTCCCCCAAAGATCTCCACGTCGATCACCCTGCGCTGCTCGCATCACCGGGCACTATAGGCCGTCGTTTGCAGGAGTCACATGGGGGGGATTTGGGCCATTTCCCACATCATCGTCATGAGCTGGCTGACATCTACTGCTAGACATAAGCCTCTCCTAAAGATCTACACGTCGATCACCCTGCGTTGCTCGCATCACCGGGCACTATAGGCCGTCGTTTGGAAGGGTCACATGGGGGGGATTTGGGCCATTTCCCACATCATCATCATGAGCTGGCTGACATCTACTGCTGGACAGGAGACTCCCCCAAAGATCTCCACGTCGATCACCCTGCGCTGCTCGCATCACCGGGCACTATAGGCCGTCGTTTGCAGGAGTCACATGGGGGTATTTGGGCCATTTCCCACATCATCGTCATGAGCTGGCTGACATCTACTGCTAGACATAAGCCTCTCCTAAAGATCTCCACGTCGATCACCGGGCACTATAGGCCGTCGTTTGCAGGAGTCACATGGGGGGGATTTGGGCCATTTCCCACATCATCGTCATGAGCTGGCTGACATCTACTGCTAGACATAAGCCTCTCCTAAAGATCTCCACGTCGATCACCCTGCGCTGCTCGCATCACCAGGCACTATAGGCCGTCATTTGCAGGGGTCACATGGGGTGGATTTGGACCATTTCCCGCATCATCATCATGAGCTGGCTGACATCTACTGCTGGACAGGAGACTCCCCCAAAGATCTCCACGTCGATCACCCTGCGCTGCTCGCATCACCGGGCACTATAGGCCGTCGTTTGGAAGGGTCACATGGGGGGGATTTGGGCCATTTCCCACATCATCATCATGAGCTGGCTGACATCTACTGCTAGACATAAGCCTCTTCTAAAGATCTCCACGTCGATCACCCTGCGCTGCTCGCAAGGGGTCACATGGGGGGGATTTGAGCCATTTCCCACATCATAAGCTGGCTGACATCCACTGCTGGGCATAGGCCTCCCCCAAAGGACTCCACGCGTTGATCTTATTCAGTGGGTTCCCGCCACGATATCCCATTGCCGGTTAGTAGGGGAAAGATATATAGTATTTTCTCTCTTTCTCTCTCTTCTATATATATTTGGAGTGAGAGAGAGGGAGATAGGGTCATAGAGACTAGTCTGTTTGTATGGCGGAGTAGTAGGCGCGCTGCGGGCTGTATATAGGCAAATGAGGTGAACGGTAGTACTATATGGAAACTCTCTCTATCTCTTTCTCTCGTACGCTAATTACATATATAGTTGTCTCTTTTTATTTCCTAATCTTCTCCCACATATCGACCAATACCTCGATGAGACTCGGATGCATGATCTCCGTGAGCAGGTGGCTCCTCTTAGCATCCTCAGTGAGGAGTATGTTCTTCTGGTTCAGCGTCAGCTCGGAGTCCAGCTGGAACAGGCTCTGCAGCTTGTTGTCCTTGTTCAGGTCAGCTTTGCCTGAAGGAAACGTGCAAATGTATAGGAGGGTTTTCGATGACTCCTATGGCGCAGTGGTTAACGGCATCGAAGTCCCCGGTTCGAGTCGTACGAGTATAGTATACCATCACTTAATATCAAGTGAATTTGAATTATCACTGTTGAAGAAGTGAACGACTATTTTTGTATCGATGACAATTTTTTCACACTTACCCTCCGTTATGTCGTGGAGTAGGGTGGTGTTTTCGGTGGTGGTGGTGGTGACTGGAGTGGCAGGGCGTGGCGACGGCGGCGGACGGTACAGCGTGGCAGACACGCACACGTGCAGCATGCCACCACCTTAAACGGAAGGTCAGATCTGATCAAGTCTTAACTGTAAGAGGCAGCTGGTGCACCTGGACGTCGCAGTTCCTTAATCAATAGTCACAAGGCCCTTCGATCCGGATCACGGTAACATCTTCCCGTTAGTGTTGGATGATGAAAGATGCGATGTGACGATGGGTACGGCTTCCACCATCAGCTCACCCAAAAGCAGTACGGTCCCGTGAAGGCCATAGGTGTCGACGAGTTTCTCTATCAGCATCGGAAAGACGAAGCTGCCTGCTGCCGTCCCGCTCACGCATATGCCGTTCGCCAGGGCCCTAGAAGAGGACAGAAGAGAACGAGATTCATTCTCCACTTTTTTTTTTAAATTCACTTCGAATTATACATTGCACCGCATTGTGCTCGTTCGGAGACGTAGAATGTACATTCACATTGTCCCAGTAATTTTACTAGTTATAGCGCCCTTCAAACCGGATCACAGTAATGTCCGCACAGTACTGTCTGTCGGCTGCAATAAGCGCTGCGGCGGTACTTAGCCGGTCTCCGGCAACAGAGGCATTACCACCAGTAATACCTATAGAGCCCTTCAAACCGGATCACAGTAATGTCCGCACAGTACTGTCTTTCGACTGCAATAAGCGCTGCGGCGGTACTTGGCCTATCTCCGGCAACAGAGGCACTACCACCAGTAATACCTATAGAGCCCTTCAAACCGGATCACAGTAATGTTTGCAGTGTGTCGGTTATACGGTGACCTACCATTAGCATAACCATATATGTTTGAAGATATCGATTGGGAAGGCAGTGGATGATGAAGAGGTGGTGATGAGAAGCGTCCAAGTACTCCACCCCCAAGAGTTCTTTGGGTGCAAGGTTAGCGCTGGACGCTTATCACCTGGTGTAAAATGGTGATAGGAACTGGTGGAGTCTGGCGATCAGCTCCAGATGCTGACCCTCAAACCACTGGTAACCATAGGTATCGCTACTTCCTCAATATGGTAACTGGACTGGTATACCATCAACCAAACTCCACCCATCGCCGTGCAGCCCGGCCATATGGTATCATCATCACCATCACACTTGGTCAAGGCTTAGGTCCCCCCCCCCCATTTCGGTATTGTTCACTGACCTGTGCTTGTCGAAGTATTGCGACACGATCACTATGCCCGGCGTCGTGGACAGCCCGCCGCCGATACCTGTCAATGGCCAATCGCCATATGTTACTGGTAACGGGAATTGTCATTTAAAAAAAAAAAAAAAAACAATCTGATAGTATATGACAGATTTGCACGTTAATGTACCGTAGAAATGTTCTATCTCACGCGAGGGGAAGAGACGGGTATACAGTGGGTGCGGTTAACAGAGAGAGAGGGAGATAGCGCGGTAAAGAAACTATACAAACTCGCTCCGTCTCACTCCCTCTCATCTTATACTATTGCTGTCTCTTTCGTTTCATACAATCCAATTCGCACTGAGTGCTTCACATGATTGTAAGTGATACGCCTGACTTTAACAACGTTGCGCTAGTTAGGATATAGACATAAGAAGGTAAGTTACGTTACCCCAGTAATTACACTAGCTACAGCGCCCTTCAAACCGGATCACAGTAATGTTCGCACAGTACAGTTTGTCGGCTGCAATTGATTCTGCGTTGGTACTTGAACGGTCTCCGGCAACAGAGATCTAACCATCAGTAATAGTTACAGCGCCCTTCAAACCGGATTACAGTAATGTTCGCACAGTACTATTTGGCGGTTGTAATTGATGCTACGGTAGTACCTAGTCAGTCTCCGGCGACAGCGACACTACCGCCAGTAATAGCTACAGCGCCCTTCAAACCGGATCACTCTAATGCTTGTATACCCAGACGAAAGACAGTTTACTGCTTTCGTCTGGGTTCTCTGCTGGCCTCATTGATATGAGAATGTTAAATGTAGCTACTTCAGTAATTTCAATAGCTACAACGGCATTTAAATCGAAACGCTGCTGTTTGGAAGCGGAAAACCCGAGGTCCCGGAAACCGGATACCACCGCGTTACTAGGTGAACGCTTAGTCACTGCGCCGTCCATATCAATAAGCACAATGTCCCGTTCGACCGTTCGAACATAATCCAGGTCTTCAGGTCTTCGCTCATAGCACAACTGTGGTCTTCGGACCAGAGACCAACCAGTCATGACACCGAAGCTCAACAGCAGGTGCAGCAGGCCGGTGCTGAAGTACGACAGGGCCAGGCCGGTGGCGCAGAACAGGCCCCCTATGAAGACCACCAGACGGCAGGAGTACTTCTCGCAGAGGGCTGATGATAGCGGCGCTGGAAGAGGAACATGTTCCATCATCACGGTCATAACCACCATCAGAATATTAAGGAATTATTGGTATCCAGCTTCATATCCTCTTCCAATGTAAGGAAGACCAGGGTTCGATTCCAGAAGACCACACCGACCATCTGGCTGAACGAGGACCAGTGGTAACAGTAACATTGAAAGTAGTTCCTACACTAGAGTTGCCTACCTTAGAGCCGGATAACGGTCCAGAGGCAGAGGAATCAGGGCTGATGTGCTGTGCTACCCTGGTCTCCAAAGAAGGAAGAATATCCAAATGATCCCTTACCCAGAGCCAGGCAGAGAGTCGACAGCGCTGCTGGTATCCAAGAGGCGACCGACTCCGAGGAGTCAGGGAAGGTCTCCATTATCTCCACGTACAGCACACCGTAAGACTTGAACAGCCCCGCCACCCAGAACTGGACCATGAACGCGCCGAAGACCACCACCCAGCCGTAGCCGCCGTCCGGTGGGCAGGGTATGCTGGGCAAATAGAAGACCACTTTAAAAACAGCTCATTCAATAACCCCTTGTGGGATAACGCTTCTAATCCCAGCAGTGGGAAAAGTAAATATCTGATAATTTTAACCTGTTTTAGTGTACTATCACCGTCGCCAATTCAACCTGACCTTTATCATCATCTTCAGCATTAGTCGATAGAAGCCCACAGTTGGACATATAGCCCACATGTCCCCATAATAATTAGAAAAACTCATGACCAGCCGTGGCCAACAGCTTTTAATTAGCCAAAACCGCCTAACAATAGTAATGTAAACATTACAAAGATCCGGCTCGTAGGACCCGTAGTTCAAAATTACTGGGGGGAGCCTTTACATCTTGCTTCAAGCAAGTTATGGTGCAGTGTATTTTGTATCAGACGGTCGCTTCTTCGGATAAATAAAAATGGTGGGTCTCACTCAGCGGAGTCTGGTCGTGGGCGGAGCTTCCTAGAAGCTGCTAGAAGAGGTCGCGCCGTCACGGAGGAAAGAGTGAGAAGAGAATCTTCCTCCTGCTCCGTCGGCGACATCGCTGATAGGTACGCGCCGACTTGCTGCGAATGAGGAGGATGACATTATATAGAATAGGAAGTAAGAGAGGGAGATAGAAACATGTTCTTAATTCAAAACTCACACCGTATATGATCGAAAATGCAAAATGGCGATATTTTCTGTTGCTATTTTAAAACCCAACGTTCTCTGTCGCCCATTTGAAACCCGACGTTCTCTGTCGCCATTTTAAAACCCGGCGTTCTCTGTCGCCCATTTGAAACCCGGCGTTCTCTATCGCCCATTTGAAACCCGGCGTTCTCTGTCGCCCATTTGAAACCCGACGTTCTCTGTCGCCATTTTAAAACCCAACGTTCTCTGTCGCCGTTTTGAAACCTGACGTTCTCTGTCGCCATTTTGAAACCTGACGTTCTCTGTCGCCATTTTGAAACCCGACGTTCTCTGTCGCCATTTTAAAACCCAACGTGCTCTGTCGCCAATTTGAAACCCGACGTTCTCTGTCGCCCATTTGAAACCCGGCGTTCTCTGTCGCCCATTTGAAACCCGCCGTTCTCTGTCGCCCATTTGAAACCCGGCGTTCTCTGTCGTCCTTTTAAAACCCGACGTTCTCTGTCGCCATTTTAAAACCCAACGTGCTCTGTCGCCAATTTGAAACCCGACGTTCTCTGTCGCCCATTTGAAACCCGGCGTTCTCTGTCGCCCATTTGAAACCCGCCGTTCTCTGTCGCCCATTTGAAACCCGGCGTTCTCTGTCGCCCTTTTAAAACCCAACGTTGTCTGTCGCAATTTTAAACTCCGATGTTCTCTGTCGCCGTTTTGAAACCTGACGTTCTCTGTCGCCATTTTGAAACCCGACGTTCTCTGTCGCCCTTTTAAAACCCAACGTTGTCTGTCGCCATTTTAAACTCCGATGTTCTCTGTCGCCATTTTGAAACCCGACGTACTCTCTCGCCGATTTGAACTCCGACGTTCTCTGTCGCCATTTTGAAACCCGACGTTCTCTCTCACCGATTTAAACTCCGACCTTCTCTGTCGCCATTGTGAAACCCGACGTTCTCTGTCGCCGATTTGAAATCCATCTTTCGCTTGGCAAATGGCCCAGCAGTGAGGAGACTACATGGGCTGTTTATAATATCAATTCCTGTTACTACATGATCTTGTTATACAATGGTAGGCTCCAAATTATATTTTTTCTGTTATCCTACGCGTGGGCGTTTTTTTCTTTTAAGGAACAATAAAATAGACAGACAAATACTACGAAAAGCCGTGATAACTCAGTATGTACGAGACAAAGAGGTGCTAGTTCGATTCTCGCTGAGCCTCGGCTTCCGATGAAGGAAGACGTCGCGCGAAAATATACTTGTCCCTAGAACAACTATCGTGGACAAAAAATCCCAGTAGTGGGAACTTAAAGTTTCGTGAGAACAGGCGTGGGCATGGTAGATAAATATTTTTGAATCACTCCTATTAAGAGCATATGTTAATTCCCAGCTGTGGGAATGTGGGTTGTTTAATTGTATTATTCCAAAACTACAGGAGTATTCACCCCTTGGGAAAACTTACAGTGGCTAGTGGCAACTCGAGGAGGAGACTCGCCGGCCGCTCTCTCTGCTCTGGTGGCAGGGTCCTCTGTTCAGGAGGTGCGGACTGCACGGAGAGGAGGGAGCCCGCATTATCCGGCGACAATGTTGCCTGGTGAAAGAATAAATTGTGATTATTTTCGTCCTGACATTGCACGATATAAGGATCATGAGCAAAGTAAACCACCTCGACGATGGTGTCCGCCGCCGGCAGGTCGATGGAGCAGGACAACGGTGCGGCAGAGGATGGTGGCGCCGAGCTGCCGAGCACCTGACTCTCGAGCCTCGCCAGCTCCTAAAACGAAACAAGTACCTCATAAGTTACAATTCTTAATAATGGACGCGGTAATGAGACACGTGATCACCACTTCGTACTTGACTAAAATGGCCGATAGCTGAAGAAACTAAAACTATATTATTTTTAGCTGAACTGAATTTGAATTGTTTATTTTATAATAACAAATATCTTAATGGTCCCACTGCTGGGACTAGTATCTTTTTCACAGAGATTCCAAGGGCATTTGACTCCACTATCCAATACAAATTAGCAGGTTTTCGTGCATTAATTTAGTTTAGTTTTAGTATAATTTTAATAACGTATTGTGGTATTAATCAATATACCACAATGTCATTTATTAATATAAAAATAATAATCAACACAAATAATTTTTATTTAATATTCACCTACAAAATTGCACCATTTTGTTAATAAATCGTAACCGTCAAAACTTTTATTGAAACTTTTATAACAGCAATTATAGTATCGTACAAGCCGCCATTATACGCCAAATACACCTCTCGCCTTCGACCAATCAGAGAACAGCGCAGCAAAAAGAATAATAATTGAACTTAGTTTGGATTCCGATATTTTAGCCATAGCTTACATGTACATATATTTATTTTCAATTTTACTTTTACAATGTATTGAATGAATATTTCTTATCTTGATTTGAATTGTACAAATAAACATTTCTGATTTTTTATGTGTATGTGTGTGCTGTATTTAATTAAACACGAAGATAATGAAGCGTCCCCCTTAAATACTCCAGTAGTCAACATTAACAGCTGAAACATATCATTATGGCGGCAGATTTACAATATGAAGTTGGTGGTTAGTCAAAATTAGAAAGAATAATCCTCGAACAGATTCCTGCCTTGTTGTGGTAGGACTCAGTAGTTGTGGCTTGGTAACCCACGATGAAGTTAAGGGGAAACTACCCGGCTGACCCGAGGTGGCCGCTCAAGGTGAGCTCCGTGAACTTGCCTCGAATCTATACCCATGGACTGCAGAGGCAGGATTGCACTGGTCTTCGGAAACGTGGTGCAGTCGCGAAGGGAGAGGAGTGTCGGTATTGCGTTTCACCACTCACCCTGGCCTTCGCGGCCATATAACAGTTGGCGGCGGAACCCAAGATCAGATCCACTGTAGGGAATCGGGTGAGTAATCTCTTAACTCTCATGTCTTCTAGGTCACGTATTCGGGGTGTTTGTTGCCAAGGTGTTTCGACGCGACCTTGTAGAGATGAAAAGAGAGGATCTCTCTCCTGAGATGGAGGTGCGCAGTGCAGCCGATGCTGGCGGCGTCGCGGAGATATGCGAAAGCGTTCCTCTAGCCCCGCTGTAAAGCGACGACAGTGGAACATCGCGGGAGTTTTAGTCGGTGCAAGTCCGACATAATCTGTCTTTATCGAATGCATTTCCCCCATATAAAAGAAAAATCAATATTTGCAAACGACAACGCCTGACAGACGTGACATGACATATATTGAGAACGATTTTTCAATTTAAACTTTCACTATATTTTACTAACCTCTTACCATCACATCTGATCTGATGGTAAATATGGTCTTCTAAAGTGAAATTTGGTTTGCATCAAAGTATCACAGATCGATGCAAAAACATAACCCTACTGCTGCAGTGTGAGCTGTTTTGGCCCCGCGCCAAATGCAATGGGCGGGCTTCTCCCACAATTAAGTGAAGACAATGCAGAGACAATAAGGCAGAGGGAATCGGAAATCTATCGATCAGGAAAATAGTCTACTGGTGGTAGTGTCTCTGTCGCCGGAGACCGTCTAGGTACCGCCGCAGCGCCTGTTGCAGCCGGCACGCGGTGCTGTGCGGACATTGCTGTGATCCGGTTTGAAGGATGCTATAGCTATCACTGGTGGTAGTGTCTCTGTCGCCGCAGACCGTCTAGGTACCGCCGCAGCGCCTGTTGCAGCCGGCACGCGGTGCTGTGCGGACATTGCTGTGATCCGGTTTGAAGGATGCTATAGCTATCACTGGTGGTAGTGTCTCTGTCGCCGCAGACCGTCTAGGTACCGCCGCAGCGCCTGTTGCAGCCGGCACGCGGTGCTGTGCGGACATTGCTGTGATCCGGTTTGAAGGATGCTATAGCTATCACTGGTGGTAGTGTCTCTGTCGCCGCAGACCGTCTAGGTACCGCCGCAGCGCCTGTTGCAGCCGGCACGCAGTGCTGTGCGGACATTGCTGTGATCCGGTTTGAAGGATGCTATAGCTATCACTGGTGGTAGTGTCTCTGTCGCCGCAGACCGTCTAGGTACCGCCGCAGCGCCTGTTGCAGCCGGCACGCGGTGCTGTGCGGACATTGCTGTGATCCGGTTTGAAGGATGCTATAGCTATCACTGGTGGTAGTGTCTCTGTCGCCGCAGACCGTCTAGGTACCGCCGCAGCGCCTGTTGCAGCCGGCACGCGGTGCTGTGCGGACATTGCTGTGATCCGGTTTGAAGGATGCTATAGCTATCACTGGTGGTAGTGTCTCTGTCGCCGCAGACCGTCTAGGTACCGCCGCAGCGCCTGTTGCAGCCGGCACGCAGTGCTGTGCGGACATTGCCGTGATCCGGTTTGAAGGATGCTATAGCTATCACTGGTGGTAGTGTCTCTGTCGCCGGAGACCGTCTAGGTACCGCCGCAGCGCCCGTTGCAGCCGGCACGCGGTGCTGTGCGGACATTGCTGTGATCCGGTTTGAAGGATGCTATAGCTATCACTGGTGGTAGTGTCTCTGTCGCCGCAGACCGTCTAGGTACCGCCGCAGCGCCTGTTGCAGCCGGCACGCGGTGCTGTGCGGACATTGCTGTGATCCGGTTTGAAGGATGCTATAGCTATCACTGGTGGTAGTGTCTCTGTCGCCGCAGACCGTCTAGGTACCGCCGCAGCGCCCGTTGCAGCCGGCACGCGGTGCTGTGCGGACATTGCTGTGATCCGGTTTGAAGGATGCTATAGCTATCACTGGTGGTAGTGTCTCTGTCGCCGCAGACCGTCTAGGTACCGCCGCAGCGCCTGTTGCAGCCGGCACGCGGTGCTGTGCGGACATTGCTGTGATCCGGTTTGAAGGATGCTATAGCTATCACTGGTGGTAGTGTCTCTGTCGCCGCAGACCGTCTAGGTACCGCCGCAGCGCCCGTTGCAGCCGGCACGCGGTGCTGTGCGGACATTGCTGTGATCCGGTTTGAAGGATGCTATAGCTATCACTGGTGGTAGTGTCTCTGTCGCCGCAGACCGTCTAGGTACCGCCGCAGCGCCTGTTGCAGTCGGTACGCGGTGCTGTGCGGACATTGCTGTGATCCGGTTTGAAGGATGCTATAGCTATCACTGGCGGTAGTGTCTCTGTCGCCGCAGACCGTCTAGGTACCGCCGCAGCGCCTGTTGCAGCCGGCACGCGGTGCTGTGCGGACATTGCTGTGATCCGGTTTGAAGGATGCTATAGCTATCACTGGTGGTAGTGTCTCTGTCGCCGCAGACCGTCTAGGTACCGCCGCAGCGCCTGTTGCAGTCGGTACGCGGTGCTGTGCGGACATTGCTGTGATCCGGTTTGAAGGATGCTATAGCTATCACTGGCGGTAGTGTCTCTGTCGCCGCAGACCGTCTAGGTACCGCCGCAGCGCCTGTTGCAGCCGGCACGCGGTGCTGTGCGGACGTTGCTGTGATCCGGTTTGAAGGATGCTATAGCTATCACTGGCGGTAGTGTCTCTGTCGCCGCAGACCGTCTAGGTACCGCCGCAGCGCCTGTTGCAGCCGGCACGCGGTGCTGTGCGGACGTTGCTGTGATCCGGTTTGAAGGATGCTATAGCTATCACTGGTGGTAGTGTCTCTGTCGCCGCAGACCGTCTAGGTACCGCCGCAGCGCCTGTTGCAGCCGGCACGCGGTGCTGTGCGGACATTGCTGTGATCCGGTTTGAAGGATGCTATAGCTATCACTGGCGGTAGTGTCTCTGTCGCCGCAGACCGTCTAGGTACCGCCGCAGCGCCTGTTGCAGCCGGCACGCGGTGCTGTGCGGACATTGCTGTGATCCGGTTTGAAGGATGCTATAGCTATCACTGGCGGTAGTGTCTCTGTCGCCGCAGACCGTCTAGGTACCGCCGCAGCGCCTGTTGCAGCCGGCACGCGGTGCTGTGCGGACGTTGCTGTGATCCGGTTTGAAGGATGCTATAGCTATCACTGGTGGTAGTGTCTCTGTCGCCGCAGACCGTCTAGGTACCGCCGCAGCGCCTGTTGCAGCCGGCACGCGGTGCTGTGCGGACATTGCTGTGATCCGGTTTGAAGGATGCTATAGCTATCACTGGTGGTAGTGTCTCTGTCGCCGCAGACCGTCTAGGTACCGCCGCAGCGCCTGTTGCAGCCGGCACGCGGTGCTGTGCGGACATTGCTGTGATCCGGTTTGAAGGATGCTATAGCTATCACTGGTGGTAGTGTCTCTGTCGCCGCAGACCGTCTAGGTACCGCCGCAGCGCCTGTTGCAGCCGGCACGCGGTGCTGTGCGGACATTGCTGTGATCCGGTTTGAAGGATGCTATAGCTATCACTGGTGGTAGTGTCTCTGTCGCCGCAGACCGTCTAGGTACCGCCGCAGCGCCTGTTGCAGTCGGTACGCGGTGCTGTGCGGACATTGCTGTGATCCGGTTTGAAGGATGCTATAGCTATCACTGGTGGTAGTGTCTCTGTCGCCGCAGACCGTCTAGGTACCGCCGCAGCGCCTGTTGCAGTCGGTACGCGGTGCTGTGCGGACATTGCTGTGATCCGGTTTGAAGGATGCTATAGCTATCACTGGCGGTAGTGTCTCTGTCGCCGCAGACCGTCTAGGTACCGCCGCAGCGCCTGTTGCAGCCGGCACGCGGTGCTGTGCGGACATTGCTGTGATCCGGTTTGAAGGATGCTATAGCTATCACTGGTGGTAGTGTCTCTGTCGCCGCAGACCGTCTAGGTACCGCCGCAGCGCCTGTTGCAGCCGGCACGCGGTGCTGTGCGGACGTTGCTGTGATCCGGTTTGAAGGATGCTATAGCTATCACTGGCGGTAGTGTCTCTGTCGCCGCAGACCGTCTAGGTACCGCCGCAGCGCCTGTTGCAGCCGGCACGCGGTGCTGTGCGGACGTTGCTGTGATCCGGTTTGAAGGATGCTATAGCTATCACTGGCGGTAGTGTCTCTGTCGCCGCAGACCGTCTAGGTACCGCCGCAGCGCCTGTTGCAGCCGGCACGCGGTGCTGTGCGGACGTTGCTGTGATCCGGTTTGAAGGATGCTATAGCTATCACTGGCGGTAGTGTCTCTGTCGCCGCAGACCGTCTAGGTACCGCCGCAGCGCCTGTTGCAGCCGGCACGCGGTGCTGTGCGGACGTTGCTGTGATCCGGTTTGAAGGATGCTATAGCTATCACTGGCGGTAGTGTCTCTGTCGCCGCAGACCGTCTAGGTACCGCCGCAGCGCCTGTTGCAGCCGGCACGCGGTGCTGTGCGGACGTTGCTGTGATCCGGTTTGAAGGATGCTATAGCTATCACTGGTGGTAGTGTCTCTGTCGCCGCAGACCGTCTAGGTACCGCCGCAGCGCCTGTTGCAGTCGGTACGCGGTGCTGTGCGGACATTGCTGTGATCCGGTTTGAAGGATGCTATAGCTATCACTGGCGGTAGTGTCTCTGTCGCCGCAGACCGTCTAGGTACCGCCGCAGCGCCTGTTGCAGCCGGCACGCAGTGCTGTGCGGACATTGCTGTGATCCGGTTTGAAGGATGCTATAGCTATCACTGGTGGTAGTGTCTCTGTCGCCGCAGACCGTCTAGGTACCGCCGCAGCGCCTGTTGCAGTCGGTACGCGGTGCTGTGCGGACATTGCTGTGATCCGGTTTGAAGGATGCTATAGCTATCACTGGCGGTAGTGTCTCTGTCGCCGCAGACCGTCTAGGTACCGCCGCAGCGCCTGTTGCAGCCGGCACGCGGTGCTGTGCGGACGTTGCTGTGATCCGGTTTGAAGGATGCTATAGCTATCACTGGCGGTAGTGTCTCTGTCGCCGCAGACCGTCTAGGTACCGCCGCAGCGCCTGTTGCAACCGGCACGCGGTGCTGTGCGGACGTTGCTGTGATCCGGTTTGATGGGCGATGTAGCTATTACTGATGGCAGAGCTCTGTTGCTAGAGGCCGTCTAGGTAGATACCGATATTAATCTGTTAGAAAATGGAACAGACCTTAACATTAACCCGTTTGAAAATAGAAAACATCTGGATACCAATCTGTATGAAGATGGAACGGATGTTGATATTAGTCCGTTAGAGAATGGAACAAATCTCGATATTAATCTGTTAGAGAATGGAACAAATCTCGATATGAATCTGTTAGAGAATGGAACAAGTCTTGTTATTAATCTTTTTGAAGATGGAACAAATTTTGAAAATAATCTGTTAGAAAAGGGAACGGACGTTGACATTAACCCATTTGAAAATAGAACACATCTCGATACTAATCTGTATGAAAATGGAACGGATCTTGATATTAATCAATTTAAAAATGGAACACATCTCGATATTCATCATCATCATCATCATAATCATCATCAGTAGCAGCAGCAGCCTTTGTTTATCCACTGCTGGATATAAGCCTTCCCCAACGTCTCCCACCAAATACGATCCTCAGCATCACTTAATAGTAATCCGTTTGAAAATGGAACACGTCTTGATATTCATCATCATCATTCACCTCCATCATCATAGCAATCCTTGCTCTCGCTAATCGATGACCACCGTTAATGTTCTGCAAATCACCAGACGTATCACTTATTATTAAGTGATCGTCCCGCTAGTCTTGATACTTCATTAAAAAAAATGCGAGGATGTAATTTTGTTAATCTCCTGTGAGTAATCTCGCTTGGCTGAACCAATTTTTTTTTTTAATAGCAATAGCCTTTTTAATGCGTCTCGTCTCGTATGAGTCACCACCACACCTCGCCCTGATGGTGTATAACCTTACGGGCGAGTATCGATCCTCGGGGTACCGGTGACTCACCGCGATGGCGCAACACTAGTATAACAAACCATAAAGGCTGATCTATATGAAAACTGCTGCCTAGACACAAAGGTATATAGTACAGAGCTGTATTCAATGGCGTGACTGACGTTACTGAGATCCGGTTTGAAGGATCGATAGCTATCATTGGTGGTAGTGTCTCTGTCTCCGGAAACCGTCTAGGTACCGCTGCAGCGCCTGTTGCAGCCGGCACATAGTACTGTGCAGACGTTACTGTGATCCGGTTTGAAGGGCGCTGTAGCTGTTACTGGTGGTAGTGTCTCTGTCGCCGGAGACCGTCTAGGTACCGCTGCAGCGCCTGTTGCAGCCGGCACATAGTACTGTGCAGACGTTACTGTGATCCGGTTTGAAGGGCGCTGTAGCTGTTACTGGTGGTAGTGTCTCTGTCGCCGGAGACCGTCTAGGTACCGCTGCAGCGCCTGTTGCAGCCGGCACATAGTACTGTGCAGACGTTACTGTGATCCGGTTTGAAGGGCGCTGTAGCTGTTACTGGTGGTAGTGTCTCTGTCGCCGGAGACCGTCTAGGTACCGCTGCAGCGCCTGTTGCAGCCGGCACATAGTACTGTGCAGACGTTACTGTGATCCGGTTTGAAGGGCGCTGTAGCTGTTACTGGTGGTAGTGTCTCTGTCGCCGGAGACCGTCTAGGTACCGCTGCAGCGCCTGTTGCAGCCGGCACATAGTACTGTGCAGACGTTACTGTGATCCGGTTTGAAGGGCGCTGTAGCTGTTACTGGTGGTAGTGTCTCTGTCGCCGGAGACCGTCTAGGTACCGCTGCAGCGCCTGTTGCAGCCGGCACATAGTACTGTGCAGACGTTACTGTGATCCGGTTTGAAGGGCGCTGTAGCTGTTACTGGTGGTAGTGTCTCTGTCGCCGGAAACCGTCTAGGTACCGCTGCAGCGCCTGTTGCAGCCGGCACATAGTACTGTGCAGACGTTACTGTGATCCGGTTTGAAGGGCGCTGTAGCTGTTACTGGTGGTAGTGTCTCTGTCGCCGGAAACCGTCTAGGTACCGCTGCAGCGCCTGTTGCAGCCGGCACATAGTACTGTGCAGACGTTACTGTGATCCGGTTTGAAGGGCGCTGTAGCTGTTACTGGTGGTAGTGTCTCTGTCGCCGGAGACCGTCTAGGTACCGCTGCAGCGCCTGTTGCAGCCGGCACATAGTACTGTGCAGACGTTACTGTGATCCGGTTTGAAGGGCGCTGTAGCTGTTACTGGTGGTAGTGTCTCTGTCGCCGGAGACCGTCTAGGTACCGCTGCAGCGCCTGTTGCAGCCGGCACATAGTACTGTGCAGACGTTACTGTGATCCGGTTTGAAGGGCGCTGTAGCTGTTACTGGTGGTAGTGTCTCTGTCGCCGGAGACCGTCTAGGTACCGCCGCAGCGCCTGTTGCAGCCGGCACATAGTACTGTGCAGACGTTACTGTGATCCGGTTTGAAGGACCAATAGCTGTAACCAATACCAAACCAGCTGTAAGCAATTGCTCTTGGTCTCACATGAGTGAAGAAGCCATACAAGACAAGAGAGAAAATTCCTCTGGTTCCTTGCAGCAGACCTGGTATTCAGCTCCACCGCGAGCCATACCACCAGAACAGGGAGCTGACCTGGAGCGGCCACCACAGCCCGACGGAACAGCTGGTGCCTCTTAGTTTCACCATGGATGACCAGGTAACGGCTGTTGAGCTCCACCGCCATGACAAAGCTGGAGCCTGTTCCACATAGAACAACGGAGACCTGTCTCTATCAGACAGGTGACTGAGGGTGAGGCTGTCAGCAATACAATAGCGCTGGTCCTTCAAGCCGGATCATAGTATAGTCTGAGAACTATGGGTTTGGTGGTGGTAACGGAGGATCTGCCACCGGTCATAATGGTTCAGCCAGGAGCCAGGAATCAGTCCTCGAGCTGGACATCCACCTGATAGGATGGTATATATAGAACCATATAGCGCTCGGACTGGACATAGCATGTTGAGCCTCCTCAATGATATTACTAGATGCAGGTCCTTCGAGCCGGATATGGTTTGATGGTGAGAATTAGAGCTGTAGCTGAACTGAAGGTAACTACTTCCGGTTCAAAATGGATACTAAATAATTGTACAGGGCGGAGGTCGTTGCCTGGAGGGATCCTCTCCCCACCCCCACCCACCACAGACGCACCGGATCGATACTGCACACTGACATCTGGCGCACTGACTAACTTTATATAGCAAGTAACGCGATAAGTGTTCACCTGATATTAAGTGATACGCCTGCCCATAACATAGCGTCAGTAAGGATGTTGTACACTGCACTCATAACGTGAGACATAACATATTGTGTATCATTGCTCCAGTGATTTCACTAAATACAGCGCCCTTCAAAGTATACAGCAATGTCCGCACAGCACCGCGTGCCGGCTGCAACAGGCGCTGCGGCGGTACCTAGACGGTCTGCGGCGACAGAGACACTACCGCCAGTGACAGCTACAGCGTCCTTCAAACCGGATCACAGCAATGTCCGCACAGCACCGCGTGCCGGCTGCAACAGGCGCTGCGGCGGTACCTAGACGGTCTGCGGCGACAGAGACACTACCGCCAGTGACAGCTACAGCGTCCTTCAAACCGGATCACAGCAATGTCCGCACAGCACCGCGTGCCGGCTGCAACAGGCGCTGCGGCGGTACCTAGACGGTCTGCGGCGACAGAGACACTACCGCCAGTGACAGCTACAGCGTCCTTCAAACCGGATCACAGCAATGTCCGCACAGCACCGCGTGCCGGCTGCAACAGGCGCTGCGGCGGTACCTAGACGGTCTGCGGCGACAGAGACACTACCGCCAGTGACAGCTACAGCGTCCTTCAAACCGGATCACAGCAATGTCCGCACAGCACCGCGTGCCGGCTGCAACAGGCGCTGCGGCGGTACCTAGACGGTCTGCGGCGACAGAGACACTACCGCCAGTGACAGCTACAGCGTCCTTCAAACCGGATCACAGCAATGTCCGCACAGCACCGCGTGCCGGCTGCAACAGGCGCTGCGGCGGTACCTAGACGGTCTGCGGCGACAGAGACACTACCGCCAGTGACAGCTACAGCGTCCTTCAAACCGGATCACAGCAATGTCCGCACAGCACCGCGTGCCGGCTGCAACAGGCGCTGCGGCGGTACCTAGACGGTCTGCGGCGACAGAGACACTACCGCCAGTGACAGCTACAGCGTCCTTCAAACCGGATCACAGCAATGTCCGCACAGCACCGCGTGCCGGCTGCAACAGGCGCTGCGGCGGTACCTAGACGGTCTGCGGCGACAGAGACACTACCGCCAGTGACAGCTACAGCGTCCTTCAAACCGGATCACAGCAATGTCCGCACAGCACCGCGTGCCGGCTGCAACAGGCGCTGCGGCGGTACCTAGACGGTCTGCGGCGACAGAGACACTACCGCCAGTGACAGCTACAGCGTCCTTCAAACCGGATCACAGCAATGTCCGCACAGCACCGCGTGCCGGCTGCAACAGGCGCTGCGGCGGTACCTAGACGGTCTGCGGCGACAGAGACACTACCGCCAGTGACAGCTACAGCGTCCTTCAAACCGGATCACAGCAATGTCCGCACAGCACCGCGTGCCGGCTGCAACAGGCGCTGCGGCGGTACCTAGACGGTCTGCGGCGACAGAGACACTACCGCCAGTGACAGCTACAGCGTCCTTCAAACCGGATCACAGCAATGTCCGCACAGCACCGCGTGCCGGCTGCAACAGGCGCTGCGGCGGTACCTAGACGGTCTGCGGCGACAGAGACACTACCGCCAGTGACAGCTACAGCGTCCTTCAAACCGGATCACAGCAATGTCCGCACAGCACCGCGTGCCGGCTGCAACAGGCGCTGCGGCGGTACCTAGACGGTCTGCGGCGACAGAGACACTACCGCCAGTGACAGCTACAGCGTCCTTCAAACCGGATCACAGCAATGTCCGCACAGCACCGCGTGCCGGCTGCAACAGGCGCTGCGGCGGTACCTAGACGGTCTGCGGCGACAGAGACACTACCGCCAGTGACAGCTACAGCGTCCTTCAAACCGGATCACAGCAATGTCCGCACAGCACCGCGTGCCGGCTGCAACAGGCGCTGCGGCGGTACCTAGACGGTCTGCGGCGACAGAGACACTACCGCCAGTGACAGCTACAGCGTCCTTCAAACCGGATCACAGCAATGTCCGCACAGCACCGCGTGCCGGCTGCAACAGGCGCTGCGGCGGTACCTAGACGGTCTGCGGCGACAGAGACACTACCACCAGTGATAGCTACAGCGTCCTTCAAACCGGATCACAGCAATGTCCGCACAGCACCGCGTGCCGGCTGCAACAGGCGCTGCGGCGGTACCTAGACGGTCTGCGGCGACAGAGACACTACCACCAGTGATAGCTACAGCGTCCTTCAAACCGGATCACAGCAATGTCCGCACAGCACCGCGTGCCGGCTGCAACAGGCGCTGCGGCGGTACCTAGACGGTCTGCGGCGACAGAGACACTACCGCCAGTGATAGCTACAGCGTCCTTCAAACCGGATCACAGCAATGTCCGCACAGCACCGCGTGCCGGCTGCAACAGGCGCTGCGGCGGTACCTAGACGGTCTGCGGCGACAGAGACACTACCACCAGTGATAGCTACAGCGTCCTTCAAACCGGATCACAGCAATGTCCGCACAGCACCGCGTGCCGGCTGCAACAGGCGCTGCGGCGGTACCTAGACGGTCTGCGGCGACAGAGACACTACCGCCAGTGATAGCTACAGCGTCCTTCAAACCGGATCACAGCAATGTCCGCACAGCACCGCGTGCCGGCTGCAACAGGCGCTGCGGCGGTACCTAGACGGTCTGCGGCGACAGAGACACTACCGCCAGTGATAGCTACAGCGTCCTTCAAACCGGATCACAGTAACGTCCGCACAGTACTGTGTGCCGGCTGCAACAGGCGCTGCGGCGGTACCTAGACGGTCTGCGGCGACAGAGACACTACCGCCAGTGATAGCTACAGCGTCCTTCAAACCGGATCACAGCAATGTCCGCACAGCACCGCGTGCCGGCTGCAACGGGCGCTGCGGCGGTACCTAGACGGTCTGCGGCGACAGAGACACTACCGCCAGTGATAGCTACAGCGTCCTTCAAACCGGATCACAGTAACGTCCGCACAGTACTGTGTGCCGGCTGCAATAGGCGCTGCATATTAGTACACCAACATAAAACGATAATTTCATAAAAAAATCATCACAAAAAAAAAAAACTAGCAATAAAACACAAAATCAAAAACAGCTGATGCTCGGATCAACGAACGCCTGGGTGCGACTATCTATATGCTCCATAGCCCTATTGAATAAGGTTCAAATTCGAACCAAGTACATCTCTAGTTCCTGCCGCGTCCGGGCGTCGATTTGAGCATCAGCTTTTTTTGATTTTGTGTTTCATACTTGTTTTTTTTTTAATAATGTTTTTAATGATAGAACGTATATAAACCTAATAAAACCTTTTTAAATTTTTTTTTTTATTTATAACCATTTTTCTCCGCGCCATCATCAAAGGTGTCATTAGTAGTCTGTCTACGCGTTCGGAAGCTGTCTCCTAACACCCTGTATATCGCTCGAAGGACTGACAGCATGAGGCAGTAAGGTCCTTGAATGGAGGGAGTCGGCCACCTTCCCCGTCGTCGGGACTTCCCCTACAAGGTGGGCCGACGATCTGATAAGGATCGATATAGAAATATTTAGAAGAGTCGTATTCCCATCAGTGGACGTCTGATGATGATGTACATATTGTTTTTTTTTGTTGACCCTACTTTAGTAGAGTAACGTTCTCATTGTAGCTATTTATATGCAAAAAATGTAGTCGTGCCAGTAGGTCAGGTTGGGGTCATTGACCTCCTTACGCTTTCATCTTCTTTTTATTGCTGCATATGGCGTGAGAGCACTGCTAGTCCAGACTGAAGACTTGGTGATGATCGCAAGTAGGAGGCAGGTAGGTGTTCAGCAGTGGACTACAACGAGATGAGGTCGAAATCTTGATAGTACTGGTGGTAGTGTCTCTGTCGCCGCAGACCGTGTAGGTACCGCCGCAGCGCCGGTTGCAGCCGGCACGCGGTGCTGTGCGGACATTGCTGTGATCCGGTTTGAAGGACGCTGTAGCTATTACTGGTGGTAGTGTCTCTGTCGCCGCAGACCGTGTAGGTACCGCCGCAGCGCCGGTTGCAGCCGGCACGCGGTGCTGTGCGGACATTGCTGTGATCCGGTTTGAAGGACGCTGTAGCTATTACTGGTGGTAGTGTCTCTGTCGCCGCAGACCGTGTAGGTACCGCCGCAGCGCCGGTTGCAGCCGGCACGCGGTGCTGTGCGGACATTGCTGTGATCCGGTTTGAAGGACGCTGTAGCTATTACTGGTGGTAGTGTCTCTGTCGCCGCAGACCGTGTAGGTACCGCCGCAGCGCCGGTTGCAGCCGGCACGCGGTGCTGTGCGGACATTGCTGTGATCCGGTTTGAAGGACGCTGTAGCTATTACTGGTGGTAGTGTCTCTGTCGCCGCAGACCGTGTAGGTACCGCCGCAGCGCCGGTTGCAGCCGGCACGCGGTGCTGTGCGGACATTGCTGTGATCCGGTTTGAAGGACGCTGTAGCTATTACTGGTGGTAGTGTCTCTGTCGCCGCAGACCGTGTAGGTACCGCCGCAGCGCCGGTTGCAGCCGGCACGCGGTGCTGTGCGGACATTGCTGTGATCCGGTTTGAAGGACGCTGTAGCTATTACTGGTGGTAGTGTCTCTGTCGCCGCAGACCGTGTAGGTACCGCCGCAGCGCCGGTTGCAGCCGGCACGCGGTGCTGTGCGGACATTGCTGTGATCCGGTTTGAAGGACGCTGTAGCTATTACTGGTGGTAGTGTCTCTGTCGCCGCAGACCGTCTAGGTACCGCCGCAGCGCCTGTTGCAGCCGGCACGCGGTGCTGTGCGGACATTGCTGTGATCCGGTTTGAAGGACGCTGTAGCTATTACTGGTGGTAGTGTCTCTGTCGCCGCAGACCGTGTAGGTACCGCCGCAGCGCCGGTTGCAGCCGGCACGCGGTGCTGTGCGGACATTGCTGTGATCCGGTTTGAAGGACGCTGTAGCTATTACTGGTGGTAGTGTCTCTGTCGCCGCAGACCGTGTAGGTACCGCCGCAGCGCCGGTTGCAGCCGGCACGCGGTGCTGTGCGGACATTGCTGTGATCCGGTTTGAAGGACGCTGTAGCTATTACTGGTGGTAGTGTCTCTGTCGCCGCAGACCGTGTAGGTACCGCCGCAGCGCCGGTTGCAGCCGGCACGCGGTGCTGTGCGGACATTGCTGTGATCCGGTTTGAAGGACGCTGTAGCTATTACTGGTGGTAGTGTCTCTGTCGCCGCAGACCGTGTAGGTACCGCCGCAGCGCCGGTTGCAGCCGGCACGCGGTGCTGTGCGGACATTGCTGTGATCCGGTTTGAAGGACGCTGTAGCTATTACTGGTGGTAGTGTCTCTGTCGCCGCAGACCGTCTAGGTACCGCCGCAGCGCCGGTTGCAGCCGGCACGCGGTGCTGTGCGGACATTGCTGTGATCCGGTTTGAAGGACGCTGTAGCTATTACTGGTGGTAGTGTCTCTGTCGCCGCAGACCGTGTAGGTACCGCCGCAGCGCCGGTTGCAGCCGGCACGCGGTGCTGTGCGGACATTGCTGTGATCCGGTTTGAAGGACGCTGTAGCTATTACTGGTGGTAGTGTCTCTGTCGCCGCAGACCGTGTAGGTACCGCCGCAGCGCCGGTTGCAGCCGGCACGCGGTGCTGTGCGGACATTGCTGTGATCCGGTTTGAAGGACGCTGTAGCTATTACTGGTGGTAGTGTCTCTGTCGCCGCAGACCGTGTAGGTACCGCCGCAGCGCCGGTTGCAGCCGGCACGCGGTGCTGTGCGGACATTGCTGTGATCCGGTTTGAAGGACGCTGTAGCTATTACTGGTGGTAGTGTCTCTGTCGCCGCAGACCGTGTAGGTACCGCCGCAGCGCCGGTTGCAGCCGGCACGCGGTGCTGTGCGAGCATTGATGTGATCCGGTTTGAAGGACGCTGTAGCTATTACTGGTGGTAGAGTTTCTCTTACCGGAGACTGTCTAGGTACTATCGCAGCGCTAATGCAGCCCACACAAGTACTGTGCAAACATTACTGTGATCCGGTTTGAAGGACGCTGTAGCTTTTACTGGCGGTAGAGTTTCTCTTACCGGAGACTGTCTAGGTACTATCGCAGCGCTAATGCAGCCCACACAAGTACTGTGCAAACATTACTGTGATCCGGTTTGAAGGACGCTGTAGCTTTTACTGGCGGTAGAGTTTCTCTTACCGGAGACTGTCTAGGTACTATCGCAGCGCTAATGCAGCCCACACAAGTACTGTGCAAACATTACTGTGATCCGGTTTGAAGGACGCTGTAGCTTTTACTGGCGGTAGAGTTTCTCTTACCGGAGACTGTCTAGGTACTATCGCAGCGCTAATGCAGCCCACACAAGTACTGTGCAAACATTACTGTGATCCGGTTTGAAGGACGCTGTAGCTTTTACTGGCGGTAGAGTTTTTCTTACCGGAGACTGTCTAGGTACTATCGCAGCGCTAATGCAGCCCACAGAAGTACTGTGCAAACATTACTGTGATCCGGTTTGAAGGGCGCTGTAGCTTTTACTGGCGGTAGAGTTTTTCTTACCGGAGACTGTCTAGGTACTATCGCAGCGCTAATGCAGCCCACACAAGTACTGTGCAAACATTACTGTGATCCGGTTTGAAGGACGCTGTAGCTTTTACTGGCGGTAGAGTTTCTCTTACCGGAGACTGTCTAGGTACTATCGCAGCGCTAATGCAGCCCACACAAGTACTGTGCAAACATTACTGTGATCCGGTTTGAAGGACGCTGTAGCTTTTACTGGCGGTAGAGTTTCTCTTACCGGAGACTGTCTAGGTACTATCGCAGCGCTAATGCAGCCCACACAAGTACTGTGCAAACATTACTGTGATCCGGTTTGAAGGGCGCTGTAGCTTTTACTGGCGGTAGAGTTTCTCTTACCGGAGACTGTCTAGGTACTATCGCAGCGCTAATGCAGCCCACACAAGTACTGTGCAAACATTACTGTGATCCGGTTTGAAGGACGCTGTAGCTTTTACTGGCGGTAGAGTTTCTCTTACCGGAGACTGTCTAGGTACTATCGCAGCGCTAATGCAGCCCACACAAGTACTGTGCAAACATTACTGTGATCCGGTTTGAAGGACGCTGTAGCTTTTACTGGCGGTAGAGTTTCTCTTACCGGAGACTGTCTAGGTACTATCGCAGCGCTAATGCAGCCCACACAAGTACTGTGCAAACATTACTGTGATCCGGTTTGAAGGGCGCTGTAGCTTTTACTGGTGGTAGTGTCCCTGTCGCCGGAGACCGTCTAGGTACCGCCGCAGCGCCTGTTGCAGCCGGCACGCAGTACTGTGCGAATGTTACAGCGATCCGGTTTGAAGGACGCTGTAGTTAGTAAATCACTGGGGGTAACGACAGTCAACATCTTATGCCTCAACGCGACCAGCGCAAACTAGAGTCACTTTATTATGGATAGGCGTATCACTTACTATCAAGTGACCGTCCCGCACTTTGTTGGCCGTTACCCTCCACTTTAGCCGACCTCTACCCGGCAGTCACTCTTTACCGAATTTTGAGTGTTTACGTGTAATGGTTTCAAAGATCAAGTGATGAGTGAATGAATTTCCACTTTCCTCGCCGTAACAACCTCGCAACCGTATTATGGGGGTGGAATTTTTTAAAATCCGTTCTTGATGGTGATGAAGATCTGATCTACTCTCGGCATAAGGAGTATTCCTACCATGAAGTCTGCAGCCCTCATGGTTCCAGAGATATGGTGATGAATCTCTACATAGGTGATTTGTTCGCCGATCACTTAAAAACCGGTGAAGGTTCGACACCGGCACCAGCATCCAATTGACTTTTATATTATTTCCGTCTCGACGGTTACCATGGTAACGGTTGCTATAGAAAGTAATACAACGGCCATCAAAGAGACAGGAACAGCTGGTATACATATAGATTAATTCCACCAGCTCCAGTAATATCTGAACAGAGAATTGCGGCGGAAGTGGAAGCTGCAATGTCACCAGATCCGTTGGGGGAAGAAGTGTTCACCCAACATAATAATAGCTGATGATCAAATCGGAACTTCCGTTTGATGATGATGGTGATCAGTCACCGCGACGTGACCTTGAAAAAATGACTGGATGCAGCATCACCGTCAAAATGTCGGGATAAATAAGACGTAAATAAGATGCATTGAAAGTGGAAGAAAATGTACTCAATTTTTTTTTATTCATATGCAGTAGCGCTTGAGTACGTTACCAGCTGATGGTATGCGGTGATGTTGTCTGTGGTGGTAGAAGCACTAATCTAGTGACAGTCTATTTCCTCTTTTCTTGAAGACCAACGATGAAGTACTGGTACGGGAAAACCATGATGATGCGAGGAACTGAGGGTGTCAAGAAGATAAGGATGCTGACTAGCCGTGACTATAATCCCATCTGATGGTAAGCGATACAGTAATTTATTTTTATTATTCAATGAAGCGACGAGACGGCCATTCACCTGATGGTAAGTGATACGCCTGCTCATAACATAGCGCTAGTTAAGATGTTATACACTACACGTTGCGCCCGTCGCCTGAGACAAGATGTTGACTTTCAATACCCCAGTAGTTAAATTAGCTTCAGCACCCTTCAAACCGGATCACAGTAAAATTCGCACAGTGCTATCTAACAGCTGCAACAGACCCTGCCGTGGTACCTAGACGATCTCCGGGAACAGACAACACCACCAGTGATAGCTATAAGTCCTTCAAACCGGATCACAATGCTGTCTGTCGGTTGCAATATGCGCTGCGGTGTTACTTAGATATCCTCCAGCAGTAAAATATTAATACTAATTCTACGGTGAATAAAAAAAAAAAATTAGAACTTACCTTTTTAAATATGAACTCCCGTGGCAGAGACATGGCGGAGTGGCAATGTCCGGTGGTGCCGGCAACAATATAGAAATGTCTCCTTTAAAGTGATCCTCGGATTCCGTCGATACTAATAATCTGTCACTTGCGGCACAAACGGCGTACGCCGCTAAATGCATTGGTTTTGATACCGCGTACACTCGTGAAGAAGCCGTTTTAATTAATTACTTAGACTTTTTTCTTTTAAAAAAAAAAACAAATAAAACAATTACACTAGCGCGTACCGTGTGCCGCGGATACACACACGAGTCACGGAGCGACGCCTACCACCATTTTACGGACGGTGACAATTGTGATAATTTGTTTTTACTGTTAATTAATTAATTAATTACGATTATAATCAGTGAGGTCATCCGCCGCGCAGTAAGCACAGATAGGTACTGACGCACGTCAGACCATTGCCGCACATGCGCACTGATAAAATCAATAACGGGGTTGTGGGAAGAAAATGTTTTTAATTATTTTCTCAACTGGCAACACTAATTACATTTTATTTAATAATTCTCTTTTCACGTGTTTCTTCCGGAGGACAACATTAATATATTTCAATTTTTAATTACGCTGTTGCTTGTGAATTTACTGGAAGAAAAACCATTTTTTTTTTTTTTAATAAATTAATCAATGAGACGACTGACGTTCACTTGATGGTAGATACGTCCAGAACAACTTGGCGCTAGTTAAGATGATATACTCTGCACTACATGTTAAGTCTCGTTACCTCAGTAATTAACATGTGTATGCAGCAGACAGATAGTTCTGTACAAGCGTTACTGTGTTCCAGCTTGAAGGGCGCTGTCGCTACTGAAATTAATGGTAACGAGATTTAACAAGTTATGTCGCAGGCGACGAAAGCAATGTGGTGCAGTGTATATCATCTTAACTAATGCGACGTTGCTCTGGTTAATTGAATAAAAAAAAGAGATATCTTCTTTTATAAATTAAAAGATATCGTACTCGGCCACCATCGCGAAAGGTGTTGTCTCTGGTTTATTATAAAGATTTCTCTAGCAACCTTCGAATCGCCATGTTTCTATTGTCTTTGTTGAAATCATCATCATTTCAACCGCTGAACGTCCACAGCTGGACATAGATCTCTTGTAATTTGTTCCATAGAGCACGCTCCTTCGCCATTTTGATAACACTGACAGCTGTCAAATCTAATATTGCCATGTTAATAATTACATTGGCATTGTTTTAATTTAGTTAAGCAACGTAACGAGCGCGACGTTCACCTAATGGCAAATGACATCCATAACAATATGACGCTAGTTAGGATGGCAACACTGCGCCACATTTCACATGTCGCTTAAGACATATTATATATATATATATATATATATATATATATTTATTCTTTTACTATTTCAAGAAGTTAGTCTTTGAAAATTAATCCAGGCGTTTAATGTTGCTATTTGTAAAAAGTCCAAAAAAGTTTTTTTTTACATTTTTTTTAGATATATAAAAAAACATATATTCATTTACTGAATTTATATTTCCAATTTCTATGTATATAGCAACATTATGAATGCAGGACACCTGTCGGCTGATGATGAATACATATGAACTAGGAATAGGCTGTATAGCGCAGGATATACAGCCTATTCCTAGTTATGAATGATCATACTCCATTGATTCCTTGACGCGAATAAAAAAATAAAACAACCTCATTGTATTGACACTGACAGCTGTCAAAGTTGTGTTGCCATAGAGTAATAATTGTGAAAGAATTGTTGCAACATTAGGTTGCTGTATTGTTTAATTATTTAAACAGATTAACATATTATTTGGACAGGTTTTTTTTTTAATTAGTTTCTTTAAGTATCCGCTACAATTTGTTAAACAGCAACCATGAATACTGTGTACTCGTGATTCAGTACTTTAACCTGTGTCTCATGTTTTTTTTTTTTTATCCTAGTACTTTGCTAGGTGGTAATTGATCCGTTTGCTTTAAATGGTATCCTTGCCACTTCCAGACAGTGATTCAGAAAGATCTTTCTCTTGGTTTTGGTGAGTGTTGCCAGAGAAAAGCGTGGGCAAACAGTAACAATGTGCTCTATTGTTTCCTTCTAGCCAGGTTGAATCGATGCAGGTACTTTTGAAGCAACCGTCTCCCGTTAGGGTTGTACGCATCAAAACGTTTCTGCCATGGCTCTATAGTTTGACATCCGATGACTTTTTTTTTTTTTTTGCAAATGACAATAGTATTTTGTCATGGGGAATTCCAAGGTGTTAAGTGATGAAGGATGAAAAGACACTACTCAAGTACATATCCTTTGAAAGCCACCCCGTCTCTTTCACCCCTTTTGCTGTCCATATAAAGGAGGAGCTCAATTTATATTATACTTAAAATAATCATTTTAAAGATTAAAAAAAAAAGAAATACTTTTATGGAAATATATATATGAAGCTCTTTATGTAAGTCATGTTAAAAAATAAACAATGTGGGAGAATCTGTGAATTTTACTATCATACTGCTCTTGACAGGTGTATGGTGTAGTGTATACCATGTTGTTAAGGGCAAGCGTATCACTTACCATCAGGCGAACGACCTATTCGAAACTTGCTTGTGTTGAAGGAATTTAAAGCACTCTTAAAGTTATTCATTGATCACTTTCCTTCTTCATAAGGAACTTCCAAATGAGAGCAATGTACATATACATACATATATATATATATATATATATCCTTATTTGGTTTTTTATTGCAATTGTAGAATAATATATATAGGCCTCAAAAATACACTAAAGCAACATCTTATGTCTCAGAGTTGTCACGACGAGTGAAATGTGGCGCAGTGTTGCCATCCTAACTAGCGTCAGATTGTTATGGATGTCATTTACCATCACGGGAACGTCGCGCTCGTTACGTTGCTTAACTAAATTAAAACAAAACTATTGTAATTATTAACATGGCAATACTATATTTGACAGCTGTCAGTGTCATCAATATGGCGAAGGAGCGTACTCTATGGAACAAATTACAAGAGATCTATAGCTGTGGACATTCAGCGGTTGAAATGATGATGATGATGAATATCATTAAATTTTTTTTTTTAATTTAACAAAGACTTAAAGGTTGCTAGAGAAATCTTTATAATAAACCAGAGACAACACCTTTCGCGATGGTGGCCGAGTACGATATCTTTTAATTTATAAAAAACATTATTTATTTTTTTATTCAATTAACTGACGAGACGACCCTGATGTTCACTTGATTCTGAGTGATATGCCTAGAACAACGTGGCACTAGTTAAGATGATATACACTGCACTACATTGCTAGTTTCCATGCTCTGTGAGAATGCTTTTTACTTCTCCAATTATTTCCCACTCCTTTTACTTCTTCCGGTTCTTACTGCCTACAGTCTTTAATCCACTTCCTTTAACGTGTTTTTAACACTGACCCAAAGGACTTCTGGATCCATTTCCTCTACCTTCAATCTGTTATATTTTGTTGTTGATGCTGGGTCTTTAAGCTATTCCACGTCAAGTACTTCCTCTCTGTCTACTTTTACTCTGTCCTTGGTGTGTTCTCGCGGGGCAAAGACAAGTTATGTCGGACTTGCACCGACTGAAACGTCGACACACCGACTAAAACCAGAGGAACGCTTTCGCACATCTCCCCGAGCCTGGTAGCGTCGGCTGCACCGCGCACCTCCATTTCGAGAAGAGAGACCCCATTCCCACTTCTTTCCACCTCTGAAAAGGTGAGCTGGAACGTACAGGCCGCCCTCCTTCCGGCCTCTTATCGTCACTGACTAGGATCTCTCCCGACTTCCTACGGCTGCAGAGGATAGGGAGAGTGGCGAACCGGAATACCGTGACTCCTCTCCCTCCGTGCCTCCACTACGGCTGCAAGGGGCTACAAGCCCGTCTCTGCATGAAACACATCCGAAATGAGGTCACGGGGCTCACCTGCAGTGGCTACCTCGGTCCGGCCGCTCTTAGCTACACTGTGGGTGACCAAACTACAGCTACTGAGCCCCACCGCCATGACCTGGGTCTTGGAGCCCCTGTATACTCTGACAGCCTCAATGGTGTTCTTGTGTCAGTCCTTTTAGGACATGGTCAATCTGATTCCTGTATGATCTCCTTTTGGGGATACATAGTGATTTTGATGATAAGTGACCTGGACGATGCCAAAGTGACCAGCCAATTGAGGGCATGAAAGCCTCTCCCCTCCATCACCGAGGAGTATTTTAACGTGACTAAACCGGTCATACACTGTTTCTAGGTCTTCGTATGAGTAGAGGCGATGGTAATGGACACACCGGTCCGTCAGCCCTATAGCCTTGGGCTAGTAAAAATAGGACTAAGGTAAGCCCTGCCTGTAGTAAAAGGCGACTAAAAGGGTCCAGGGGTTTTGCGAGCCTTGAGGGTAGGGGCCCTTATCGCTCAACAAGCGAACACAGCAGTGGGTCAGCGTTGGTCCTTAGGAGGGTTAGGGTCCTAAGCACCAACGCTGAGAGATGTGTAATTCAAAGTTGACAGAAGAGATCCTAGAGCCTCTTTGAATGCAGTGATGTAGCTACATCAACACGGTGGGGGTTTTAGTGAGTAGAGAATTAGGGTAGGTATCTTTCGAAAATAACCTCTCGAAAAAAAAAAGTAGGTTTTCGTACAAACTGTCTTTTCCTGCATCTTTAGATGTTTCTGTTTGTGGTTTCCAAGTCGGAAGTATTCAGTAGTCATTTTTTATTTCTCCTATTTTAGTCTTGATTTATTATTTCATAATTTTATTTTCTGTTTTTTTTTTATTATTATAAAAATTTTTGGAGTAAAGCCTGTTCTATTCACATATATACATATATATCACGCCTCGTTACCAGCGGGGTAGGCAGAGACCACCTCTTTCCACATGCTACGATCCTGGCACACCTCTCTCGCTTCCTTCACTTCCATGAGCGTCTTCCTGCACGCTCGTCGGTTGCGTGTGCTTTTGATCCGGCCTTTCTTTAACACATCTCCGATTTGATCGGAATATGTCCACCTAGGTCGACCTGCACCGATTTTTCCAATCATTCTTACCTTGTATATCTCTTTCGTTAATCTTCTTTCATCCATTCTTTCGACATGGCCGAACCATCTAAGCATTCCTCTCTCTATCCTTGTCACTACATCTTCACCGCACCGCTTCCTTATCACACTGTTCCTCACTTTGTCCATCCGTTTCACTCCAGTTATACTTCTCAGGCTTCCGTTTTATTTATATTATATATTGTTTTTATTACTTATTTTTCTTTATAACATCGACTATTTTTTTGGCAATATTTCAAAAATAACTGGCGACTACCGCCTTCACTCATCGGGAGCATAGAGAAGAGAAGCGTTCGTCGATCCGAGCATCAGCTGTTTTTGATTTTGTATTTCATTGTTAGATTTTTTTTAGCAATGTATTATTTATGAAACTGACGTTTCGTTTAGCTGTACTAATATAACGGAGCGGAAATAATGATAATAAAACTTTTTATAAATATTTTTTTTAATCAGAATCGATATTTTTTTAATCAGAATCGATTTTTTTTATCACAATCGATTTTTGATCTGCCCCATTATCAAAGGTGTCATTAGTACTATCGTCTGTCTTCGTTACCGGAAGCTGTCTCCTAACATGTAAATATATATAGGTTAAAAATAAAACCATATCAATATCGATTTTTTTTATTGATCAATGTTTTGATTCTATCGCACTTAATGTATATGGTTTACAAAAAAAAAAAAAGCAGCTGTAAGCGACTCTTCCCCCACCCCTGGTTTCGATAGAGACACTTCAGCCATGACCTGGTCATCTACAAAGAATGGAAGACGTTGAAAGCCAACTCATGAAAATGGTTGTACCGGTTGACTACTTCCGGTATAAATATTCTTCTCTTCTTCTTCATATATATCATCTGTTCGGTAATAAAAAAAAATGATTTTTTTTTTTTAATTATGCGACATGACAAACGCGATTATAAGTGACACGCCGGTCTATAACATCGTGGCGTTAGTCGAGCTTAAATATAGTGCACCACATTGCGCTCGTCACCTGAGACATTTAGTGTTGAGTCTCATTAATCCAGTAATTTCATTAGCCACAGCACCTTTCAAACCGGATCACAGCAATGTCCGCACAGCACCGCGTGCCGGCTGCAACGGGCGCTGCGGCGGTACCTAGACGGTCTGCGGCGACAGAGACACTACCGCCAGTAACAGCTACAGCGTCCTTCACACCGGATCACAGCAATGTCCGCACAGTGCTGCGCGCCGGCTGCAACAGGCGCTGCGGCGGTACCTAGACGGTCTGCGGCGGCAGAGACACTACCGCCAGTGATAGCTATAGGTCCTTCAAACCGGATCACAGCAATGTCCGCACAGCACCGCGTGCCGGCTGCAACAGGCGCTGCGGCGGTACCTAGACGGTCTGCGGCGGCAGAGACACTACCGCCAGTGATAGCTATAGGTCCTTCAAACCGGATCACAGCAATGTCCGCACAGCACCGCGTGCCGGCTGCAACAGGCGCTGCGGCGGTACCTAGACGGTCTGCGGCGACAGAGACACTACCGCCAGTGATAGCTATCGGTCCTTCAAACCGGATCACAGTAATGTCCGCACAGCACTGCGTGCCGGCTGCAACAGGCGCTGCGGCGGTACCTAGACGGTCTGCGGCTACAGAGGCGCTACCACCAGTGATAGCTACAGCATCCTTCACACCGGATCACAGCAATGTCCGCACAGTGCTGCGCGCCGGCTGCAATCGATGTTGCAACAGAGACCTCCACCACTAAAAACAAAGTTGAAGAAGCTTCTGTTCCACTCCGCTTCTTCCTTGGGATGGGAAAAAAAAAACTCAATAGTACATCCAGCATCACATATCTCTGTCCAGATTATCCTCGAAGCTGGTCTGTGTCTCAGCCGTGTTGAAGGCCAAGATCGCGTCGATGACGCCCAGGTCGGCGGTCTGCGTCTCCGTCGAGGTCAGGGTCATGACGGGGCTGGACGTCGCGCTGTCGAACAGCTTGCAGCTGAACTTCGGCGAGTCGTACAGGCAGGGGCACGTCTGCGTCTCCTTGATGCTCAGGTCTGGAGACTGGGTCTCTGATGTTATGGTCTGCTTGTTGCACCTGCTCAGGCCGAACTCCACCGGGAAGGTCTGAGTCTGGATGTCTGATAAGGCTACTGCCTCCGTATAATAAATGGAATCATCTTCACTCGCCTGCGATTTGAGAGACATCAGATCCTCGAACACCGTCTGCGTTGATATCTCATCAGTCTTCCCATCGTTCTTGTCTGGCCACAGCGGAAGGGTAACGTCGTTCCTTATGCTCTGCTCCAGTTTGAGGGTTTGTGTAGCCGAAGACCTCTTTGGACTCTCGGATGTACATTCAGTTTCCACTTTTGTCTTCTTCGCTTCAAGGAACACTTTCGACTTGCGTTTCTCCACCTTAGTTCCGTTCTTGTACTGCTGGTGCAGGAGTGGATGGTTCCTCATCGTGTGCACCAGGAGACGGTCCTTGGTTTTGTATGACCGATCACAATTGTCACATTTGTACGAGTAGTTGCAGGTGTTCATGTGTCTGTCATATTCAACGTCGGTGAGGAAGTTCAGCCTGCATGCGTTGCACGTGATGGACCTGTTCCCGTGCACTTTGTTGTAGTGCTGATTGACGTACTTCCTCCCAGTGAAGTATTTCTTCCTTTCAGAATTTATATTGTAGCGGCAGTTTTCAACGAAGCAGTAGTACTGCAGTTCTATGCTGTACTCGGTCTCATCTATGTGCTTCGCCAGCAAGTGATTGTGGAGTTCAAATTTTTTTGTGAATACCTCCGGACATTGGTAAGGGCATGTAAGTATGATCTTTGATACCCGATCTTGAGCCGTTATCTTTATAACCAATTTTGTCCGATACATGTCATATATAATTTTAGTTTTGTTCGATTGCTCCGTTTCATTTTCATCATTACCTAGTTTTTGTGCTTCATCATCCTGTGACCAAAAAAGGTTTCACCATTATTAAGGTTGATGTAATAATAAATAAAAATTTAAAAACACCCTCGCAATTTAAAAAATTATGGAATCTTTTTTTAAAGTGTGACAACAGAAGCCACGACCACCATCAATATTTCAATATACAGTCATACTACAATAAAAATTACTATAGCCGACAAACCTATGTACGGTTGATAAAATTCACAGCATATATTACTAATTAATTGTTCATCAGCTTTTATAACATATTTGTATTCTAGACTTCATTTTTAAGTTTACCAAAAAATTTCATCGGTAAATAATATTTACAATCATGAAAGTTAGACTCACTACCTTGATGTTCATTTTAAGAATGTTGTCACTGTGCTGGCATAAGGCTCTAAACCTTCTACACTGCATCAAGGCCTCCTCGCAAGAAGTACACAGTAGCTCTGATAACCCCAACGAACTGTTAGCCTGTAATAAATATAAGACAATTGGTAAACACAGGTTTATGTCAAAAAACATGATTGTTATTAACAATTTGTATAAACCATAATCTGATACACAATTTATTTTAACAAATTACCGCCGGAAATTGAATAAATTCTAGTGAGCATGAACAATTTAATAATATTAGCTAATATTTCACTAATTTAAGACAGAAAGTAATAATAAAAGAAATTTACCTTTACACCGCTAAATATGTAGAAATCACGTAAAAGATTGTGTTCGACCATATTCTTCATTTCTCCGTGCTCAATTAAACAGCTCCGACAAACTAGAGGATCATCAGCGGTAAGATCAATTAAAGCAGTCATTATTTTAGGATTTAATTGACAAATACGTTAAAAAATATATATCAACTCAAGTACAGTGCAAAGGGTTCATGTAAAGTAAGGTATCATGTATAAAATAAATAAACTTGACGATTACGTTTCGTTACACGAAATATCAACTTGAATATGAAAACATAATTGTTAAAGTTATTACTATTTTATATCTAAAATGATTTTACAGACTTAAATAAATTTTAAAATTTATTTTATAGAATTTTTCCTAAATTCATTAGTTTTTTTTATTTTATTACATAAATCTTTTAATTTTTACATTTAAAGAAATATTTAAGGTTTACAAACAGAGAGGTTTTTTTATATATATAAGTAAATATATCTTTGACAGTTGTTAAATTTATTGCAAGTGATAATTATTATATTTTTTATCTAATAAAACTTTAAATAATTTCATTTTATCAACGTTTAAAATTATTATAAAACTTAAATGATAGTTTGTGCGTTCACGGCGCTGATTGTGTTTGAATTGAACTAAATAGGTTTTAATAAATTTAAAAATAGAAAACATCGGCGAAAGTCAATTTGTCAATCATTTTGGCCTGTCTAAATTAACAAGAGTATGTATTCTATCTTAAAAGGATAATTTGCAACTTTATAAACCCTCGACGACCTGAAAAGTTTGAAAGTAGCATAAAAAAATCCGGCGCTCCCACCGCTGCGAAGTTGTTTACAGTTCACGGGTGAGTCCCGCGCGAATACCACGTCGGTCGCCATTTGCGCCACGGGGGCTAACGAATCGGTCTTGTGTGCTGTGAGATTTTTTTTTTTTAGGTTATCGTGTTAATGTTAATTTAATCAATTGTCAGTGCAACGAAAAAGCAATAATCATACTAAAACGCAACCGAAGACTGTTCGACGTTGAAGAGGACCATAAAGTGCTACAAATGTGTGAGTAAAGTTGCATCTCCCTCTTGTTACGTAGAACTGGACACGTGCAATAGAAGTTCAGTTTTATTTAGTTAAACCGCGCGGGCGGAGCGCCGGGCGCTTCGCCCGCCTCGACTTCGCACCTCGGCCGCCGCGCTGGTCCCCGGGACATTGTCCGCCACGGTCGCGTGCTGGGCTTCTTTCGTGGTGGCGTATCTATTTTGGGTTCGACTTTTTGTTCTTTCGGTGCGCAATAACACGTTCGGATGCGTCCGAATGTGGGGCTCTGCCGCGCGGCGCCCCTACGTGGTGCTATTGACGCGCAGGCGGCGGAGAAAGTGGAATACATTAGATCGGAATAACCCACCTTTCATTGTTGACATTGTTTCATAACATCAAAACTGTTGCAACTCCTCGAATCTGCACGCATGGACGACAACTGTTTCTTATCATAAACTTTACTTTATTCCAAATTGTTTTATTATAAAAAATATTTGTTATACATCAATTTTAATTACTTATAGTGCGGAATATTAAAAACATAGAAAATGCTTGACATACTTCAGATCCATTACAATCACAATACTGTTAATATTCAAAGCATACTTCATATATATTCTTCTTCTTCTCTGTGTACCTCTTGTCCAAAGTTACTTGCGCTGTACAGTCCATAGACAATCACAGTCTGGATAACCTATTTATAGGATAATAGGAAAGTTATTGGTACAAGGTTAAAGTGATAGATACCTAATAGATGCATGTAGACTTAGGCAACTACATCGTAATTGATTGTAGACGTGCCGAGGACAGTGAAGAGACAGCTGGTTGATTTTTTCCGTGGTGTCTTTTAAAGCAAACATGACCTTCAATAAAACAAATTATGAAATGCAGCTCACATAAGTTTAAATATTACTGGGTTTAATACACTCGGTGCAACATGATTCTGGTAGTTCACTGCGCGGTTTAAAACAGGTTGTATCTCGGGCATGGAAATATAAATCACCACCTCATCGAACACGACAAACTAAGAGTTATATATATATATATATATGTAGAGGTAGAAGTTTGGTTATTAACATCAGATAAAATCTGTTCAGTTCTTCAATTTCACAAGAACTTAGTAAAGTGCGGAAACAAACTAATCTGAGTTGAAAATTATCTATATCAAAAAACCGAGACATGGTGGTACTGGTGGGTAGGTCTGTTTCCGGAGACCTCCTGGGTACCACGGCAACTCCTGTTGCAGGCGATAATCAGTAATGCACAGCAATTACTGTGGTTTGAAGGATGTAGTTAAATGTCTTATATCTCAAGGCGATCAGCTCTATGTGGTGCTCTTAATATAATTCTGATTAGCTCATCATTATTCCAATTGGACGGGTGTCTGGAGCTTGAAAGGAGTAATGAAACTTAAGACATGTATTAGTGCAAGTGTGAGTAATATGAAGGTCTTGAATGGCAGGTGTATAAAGGTTTCCGCAGGGTCGGCCACACCCAGTGATCCGTCTGGTGGTTATAGGCTGTGATTACCGTCGAACAACAAGTAGGCTGCGAGCCTGTTTGTCACCTAAGTGATGTAAAAAAAAGAGTGATGAGCACAGTGTATATCAGCCAAATTCACGTATTCAGGTTCGAAAGATGCTGGTGGTTGTTATCTGGTGTAAAAAGACTTCAAGTATTACATCTCACAACAAGTACTGTGTTGTGATAACAGCCTAACCAGCTTCACATTGGTCAGCGAGTATATCACTCGCTATGGAGTGAATGTTTCACTCATATAATCAATATTTTATAAGCGAAATACCTGTTCCAGTAGTAGAGCGAATTTTTCTTCTCATCAGCAATCGGTTGTCGGATATAATATTTAAATACTTGGTTTGTATACTAGGTATGATGATATTTAAATTGTATATATTAATTCTGCTCTTATGTCAAGAGTATGTCATCTGTTGAGATCAGTTACTCGGTTGTCTGTGGAGAAGATCCTATAAGTCCCATAGCATCTGATTATTACGAATGGTACTAAATCAGTTGAATGTCCACCTGGTGATAAGTGATACCCCTGTTCATAACAACGTGGCGCAAATTATAATGATATACACTGCACTGTTATGTTCGTCACCTAAGGCATAAGAGTTGGAGTATTATAACCCCAGTAATTTAACTAGCTGCAGCACCCTTCAAACAGGAACACAGTAATTGCACAGTACTGTTTATCAGCTGCAATAGGAGCTGTGGTGGTATCTCTCTAGATGGTCTCTAGCAACAGAGACATACCACCTGTGATACTCCTGCCTATAACAATCTGGCGCTAGTTACCTACACTGAGGCATCCATCAACTCGCACTTTCTTACAATCTGATGAAGGTCACGGAAAGCTGTTGAATGCGAGCAGTGGAGTACCGGATCAATGTGGAGATCTTTGGAGGAGGCTTGGATATCTATCGGCTGATGATCATGATGACACTGAAGCGTATACTCATCACCTTGAAATATAGTGTTGTCATTGCAGTAATTTCACTAGCTACAGCACCTTTCAAACCCGAACAAGGTAATATAGGCACACAGCTGTTTGCTGGCTGCATTGGTACTTAGATGGTCTCCGGCAACAGAGACACTGCAACCTATAAAATACAGTTAAGAATATATATCCATCTCTTTCTCCGCAGTTGTCACCGAGTACCAGCTATGAAGATTGAAGATAGCCAATTAAGTATATTAAACAATCTTATGATAACAGTGCCTGCGTTAACCGATATCGACAAGTGAAGATATATACACCAGGTTCCATTGGACGCTTTTGTCTGATTGTGGAGCGTTGTTAAAAAGAAGAAACGTCAATCCTTACCCAGTCCAGTATATGGATAGAGGCGACGCTTGAAGTGTTGCAATAATGAAAATTCCGGAGACCTCGGCGAACATTGGCGCTTATTATGGCAACGAGGACAACGGTCAGTGGCAGGTACGTCGTTATCTGATACGCGCGATGTATAGAAAAACTTTGACGTAATATACGGCGGGAAAGCTTTTGTTCGTTCTACGAAGGCAAATGATTTGGACTGGCACAGCCAATTTTTTTTTTTTTTTTTTTTTTTTTTTATTATAGAAATTCGAATAGCAAAAATTATAAATTTTTTTATTCGATTCAAAATGGCGCTAGTTAGAATGATAAACACCGCTTCATATTGGGGTCGTCGGTTTAACTAGCTGTAGTGCCCTTTAAATTGGAACAATTTGATGCTGGAATAAAGCGTACCACATGTACTCATGGCTTTAATCATCTACAGTGCCTTTCAATTTGGAACACTGCTACTCTGGTTAGGATGTTTACACTGCAACACATTATGGTCGTGGCACTAGCTACAGCACTGTTCAAATTAAAATCATGTGACTCTAGTTAGGATGTTCACACTGCACCACATTGCAACTCCTCATTTCAAACAGACTGTTATGTCAACAATTTGATTTCACATAGTAATGTATGAGTACTTTTTTTTTTTTAATTTTCAAGACAAATGTTGCCAAGTTTATAAATTATTATCATAAGACACATTCACATTAATATGTACGGGGTACCATACAACAACTCACGGGACCCAAGGTATCAACAAATGAGGCTCTGGCTCCCAACCCGCATTGGGCAAGCATGGATGCAACAGGCCCATATCTCTCCCCAAGTTAACCACTACAAACATGTATCTTCGGGAGAGCCCCATGTCTAGCAGTGGATGTCTATCGTCTGATGATGATGATATTAACATATATATATAATACTACTATATATCCCGGTTGATATATTATCTGTTATCGCAGTGAAATATCTATTATTTGAATCACTATTGCGACACAAATATATTATAATTTTTTTTTTTTAATTAAGTCACAATCAGATATAATATTTAAATACTAGGTTTGTATACTAGGTATGATGGTCCATATTGTGATATATAAATTATAAGTATTAGTTCCCCTTCTATATATCAAGAGTATGTCATCTGTTGAGTTACTCTGTTGTCTATGGATAAGATCCTATAAAGTGAACCGTTCACCTGATGTTAAGTGATACGCCTGCCCATAACAATGTGGTGCTGGTTAGTATTGTATACACTGCACCACATTACACTCATTGATTCGTGCCTCAGTAATTTCATTAGCTACAGCGCCCTTCAAACCAGATCACAGTAAAGTCTGCATAGTACGGTTAGGCAGCAGGGATAGATGCTGTGGTGGTACTTAGATGGTCTCTAGCACCGGAGACACTACCACCATTGAATTTGTATTACTATGATGGTTACCATAGACTACTACTACTTGACCATTACTTTATTTCTGTTTATATTAAACACTGTTCCTTATTTTTTTTTTTTTTGGTATCATTGACTGCCTTTTTTTTAAAAAAAAAAAAACAACAAATGTTAAATTTAAATTGTTTTGAATTTATCTATATGAATAAATACATTACCTATGTCAGTCGGTTCTGCTGCCGAACAGTGCGGTACGAGAAACTTTAGTGTTCCGGCTTGAAGGACGCTGTCGCTACTGAAATTACTGATGACACTTAATTTTGTATGAAGATATGACCATAGTATGTTGTCGTATATCATCCTGACCGGCGCCACATTCTTATAGGCTGTCACTTACTATCAGGTAATCGATTAAAGAGAGCATGATATTAATTTTTTTTTTTTTTTTTCATCAATCCCCAGCCGAACGGCGTGATCATTGACAACGGCGTCGGCGGCGGCGTGGTCGGCAGCGGCGACGCCGGCGTGCACAGACCGCCGGTCTACCCTGTCCACATACCGAGGGGACACATACCTGGTGAGCAGGCCTGGCTGTGTGAAGATACCTGGATGTGTGGGTTGGTCCACCCAATGCGGCGCGTACAACGCGTTCACGCATTACGCATGTGTAGTATCTGTGCGTGACAACACGCTGCGCGCGCATCCTATGCTATACCCGTCTCCCTCGCACTCGGTGCGGCTTACGGGTGCGAGGGAGACGGCTGTCGTTTCTCATTTGTATGTCAACGCTCAATTCGAACTAACCGCCGCGGTTCCAGCAGCTCCTATGATAACCACGTTCACTGTATTGACAATTGTTGCCTATCACTATACAGGGTGTTTCAAAAATGAATACAATAAATATTATATATATATTTTTTTTATGGTGACTGTCTATGTACCGTAGCAGCGCCTATAGCAGCCGACATACAGTACTGTGGGGACATTACCGTGATCCGGTTTGAAGGACCAATAGCTATCACTGGTGGTAGTGTTTCTGCCGCCGGAGACCGTCTAGGTACCGCCGCAGCCGACACACAGTACTGTGCGGACATTACCGTGATCCGGTTTAGAGGGAGCTGTAATTAGTGTAGTTACCCAGGGGTAAAGAGGCGTATGATTTAACGCAACGAGCACAATATGTCGCAATGTAAACTTCTTAACTAGTCCCTCGTTGGTATGGATAGCACTTAAAAGCAAACGACAACCGTCTCCCTCACATCCGTAAGCTGCATCGCGTGCGGGAGAGACGGGTATAGTATCCTAGACGCACACGTATAGTGATATCGCACAGGCAGAGGTACATACATAGACACAGACAGAAAGAGACAGACATAGACACAGCCATACATACAAACAGACAGAAAGAGACATACATAGACACAGATAGATAGAGACAGACAGATACATACAAACAGACGTAGACGCAGACAGATACATACAGACAGACAAACACATAGACAAGCACAACGGGAGAATGTGTCTCACGCGGCCGGCATTAGTTAACCGACCGCATACCTGCTCCCTCTTATCGATCGCGGCCAGCAGCGACAACACCTACGAGGTCTACATCCGGCACACAGCATACAGCATCCGGCAGGCGGCGGACGCTGACGATCCGGAAGGTGGAGCTGTGTATACATGTGCTTGTACTTGCAGGCTATGTGATGGCCGGCGCGTACTACCCGCCGGCTGCGTACCCGCCGGTGCCGCCGGCGCCGCAGGACGACTTCGCCGACTACATGTGGATGGAGAACGAGGAGGAGTTCGACAAACAGGTGAACGGCGTGATGTGATCGAATGCGTTTACTGGGGCACGGTGATGTTTCTGCAGTAAGAGCCGTACAATGTGATGGTGGTTAATAGATCTGGAATTAGGTCTTCGTTTGATACCTATGTCCAGTGGTATTGAAACAGACCTTGGAGATGAGACCAAAGGAAGCGTTGTTGCCATCAGGTTCCATAGCTTAATGGTTCATACGCAGGTGATGCAGCAATTGGAGGAGGAGGCGCTGATGGAGCAGTGCATAGAGGCGATGCTGGAGGACGAGCAGAGGGAGAGGCACAGGCCGGTTTCGAACGGGCACAACAACAGTCACCTTCCCACGTGAGTAGCATTAGCGGGCCCACTGCTGGCATTGAGTCTTCTAAGGGGCCAAGGCAGTTTATCCAACAGGTGGTTGGCCAGCTCTGTATGACAATTATTTTGAGGACATGTCAGTCTCCTCATAATGTCTTACTTCACTGGTCGGAGTTGAATTTTTTTTTTTATTTACGAATGAACGATACGGACGTACTGCGGCGGCGGTGAACAGAGACAAAGGGAGAGTAATAGACCATTTTGTCATTGAATGATGTAGTAAGGAATGGAGGAGAGAGATCTAGAGTATAATAATGTACTTCTAGAAAGATATTTATCTCTCCTCTCCCCGTGGCTCCCTTCCTTCGCCCCCACCCTTTCCTGTCTCTCCTACTTCTCCGCTATCATCCGTTACCCTTCCTTTTCTTTTGTCACTCTTTTCTCCTTCATTTTCTTTCCTCTCTTTTTCTCTGTCCTTTTTATACATGCACTGTGCTACAGTGGAGAAACTAGTCTAAATACAGACTGCGAAGTGTGTGTGGTATGTGTTTGCGGCGGAGTGGTGGTCGCGCTGCGGGCCCTAGCGCGCCAGGGATACTATAAAGAATTGCGTACCTTCTCACTCCCTCATAGCCTAAACTCTCGTCATCATCATCAGCTGACAGACGTCCACTGCTGGGCATAACCCTCCTCCCAAAGATCTCCACACATCGCCGTCTCATTAATCATGTAAGTCTAATATCTGTCGCCGTCGCCTGAACCCTATAAACGTATAATTATATAATTTCCAGCACCAGCAACGGGCAGGGCTCATTGTCACTGGAAGAGACTGTCTCCAGGTCCACACTGAACCCGCTCGCCGCCGAGTTCGTGCCCACGCGTGTGCTACCGCCTTCTAGCGCACCAGGTAAATAATCACCAAGGAACACCATTCATAACATCGTAAAAGACTACCGATAGACTGTAAGCATGTTGTGCTCATCTTGAGATATGGGATGTTAAATTAGGTTACTGTTATATCTTCACTAGTTACAGGTCCTTCAAACCGGATCTATAATTTATGCATATTACAGTTAGACAACAATAGAAGGCATTAGTAACTCAACCTATACAGTCCGGCAACGGAGACTTACCAGCAATATGCTTGAGCATGGGCTACTGTCATCATCATCCGATACATGTCCACTGCTGGATGTAGACTTACAACTGTCATGTAGTAATATTTAATATATTTACTCTTAATAATGGGAAAGGGAGCGTAGTAATGTTTGTTTACTAGCAGGCACTAATGGTGATAGGAATAATGGCAGCTGTCCGGTACCTACCATATACATGATCTCCGGCTAGAGATCTACCACCAGTGACTTTACTAGTGTACAGTTTGATTCTTCTAAATCACAGTGACGGACGAGAAATCAGAGAAGAGTAAAGAGGATAAGCAGCTGGAGGAAGCGCCGAGTGCGAAGGAAGTCTCACCGCAGACGGAACTGGTCGAGAGTAAAGAGGAAGTCGTTGCATCAAGTCTAACTGAAGGTTAGTATTGATATGTAACTACAGTAGCTTCCATCGTCTGCTGTACCTACAAGCGGAAGACAGGTTAGGATATATTAATGATCTTCGTCCGAGTGGTCGCAACAGCTGACTGATCAGGTTGTCCAATGAACAGTTCCAGGGTAATGGCAATAACTTCCTCTGTTACCAATTATAATGCTGATCATGGCAACTACATCATCATCAGCTTGTTGTCCAGTTCTGAACAGATGCCTTGTCTCTGAATCGCATGGATCAGTTCAGCATTATCCTGTCTCCTGTCACCATCATCAGGTTATCAGTCCAGACAAATATATTAGATGTATCTATCTAATAAGAGTGTGATTCAACAGCAGACCACATTACCATCAGAAATTGATGGGATAATGATCGTTATAATCTTCGACCGATAGTCAGGTCAAGACCGGAAGCTGATGATGAAATATTAATTGCAGTGTCAACGCCAGCGCCGAGTGAGACGCCGGAAGTGAGCGCCGCCGACGTCGAGCCCGTATCGGACAAGCAGCCCAAGGAAGCGAAAAAGGACGCCAGGAAGCAGGAAGCGAAGAAACCATCGAAGCAGGAAACCAAGCCCAAAGCGAAACCCATGGTGGTCAAATCTGACACGAAGGTGCCGCTGAAAAAGAAGGAGGTGAAGGCTGCCAAGAGTGAAACTAGAGTCGAAGAGAAGGTCGAGGAAGTTGCGCTCGTGACGGACATTGCTAAGGTGAGAGTTTAATGAGACCCGATGCAATCCACTCGGTGTTTGATTAGCTCGAGTGTCTGCTCCGAAGACAGTTCACCTGTCAACAGTTGAACCATGAAGGCATGGTGTTATTTATATTATTATTGAAAGGATATTTACAAATTGTAATTCTATTAAAAAGTTTATCATGACTTGTTGACAATGCCTTTATAAATATTAAAAAAAAAAACTTAGTCTCTCATAAGTTACAGAAAAAAAGTTATAGAAAAAAATCTAAATCGGTGGTATATCTTGCTGGAGATTGTTCTCGGTGGGCACCAGCACTAACCTCAGGCTATTTAGGATAGGTCTAAGGTATTCCCCGCCTGCAGTACAAGGTGGCTAAAAGACTCCTCGGGTTCATGAGCTTTGAAGGTGGAGGCCCTCAGAGCTCAAGCAACCCCAAGGAGACCGGCTAACGCATGATGGTCTAGCACGTGCCGTAGCACAGCCTGGATGCTGAGGAAGACTGCTCCATGGATGTTTTAACCAGAGTGTAGGGAGCACCAGTGCATTCCATAGACAATCCCGGAGCTCCTAATACACTAATGGAGATCAACAAGGGGTCACCAATTTTAGTGGGTAGAAGCCCTACATAACCTTGTCTACCCACCAGAAGCAAGCTACTAAAATTATTAGCTTGACCGAACGTCTAATGTCTCAAGGTCACCAGCTCTACAGTGCTGTATATATCATCACAACTAGCACCATGTGTTCGTGAGCAGGCTTATGACTCACCATCCATCCCCGTACTCCACCCTTGGCTAAAAAAAAACCCAAAATTATATTCTAGTAATATTTAGCACTGATTCTTCATGCTGGACCTGGTTCCATCTTTACTTGGGGTCGGCTCTCCTGGTCAATCTTCTAAATATCTCTCCATCTTGTGTCAGTTTGTTACTTAAGACCTGGTGAGAGTCGCAGGAGTCGTGCATGCGAGCAACGCGGTACTGATTGATGTGGAGATATTTGGAGGAGGCCTATGTCCAGCAGTGGGCGTGTATCGGCTGATGATATTTTGTTTTTAAATGTACCCCCTCCTGGTTTTGGGTCAGGGCATTTTTCACTCGGATACATTTACCACCAGTTTCTTATGTATCTAATTTTCTCACTCTCATCTTTCATTCTACTCTTCTATCATACTCATTACCTTCTTTCAATCTTATCGCCTGATGATGGTGATGATTATATTTAAAAGAAAAATTCTCCTTGCAGCAATCCCAGCCACCAGTAACCGAGGAGGCCACAACTGGAATCAAGCCCATAAACTACGCGGCAGCGGCGAAGGCCAACAAGCCGAAGAAGCCGAGCACACCGCCCGTGACGGAGAAACAACAAGCGCCAGCCGCGAAAGAGAAGTTGGAGAAGAAGGAGAAGGTCCCTGCAAAAGAAAAGCCCAAAACCGACAAAAGCAACGTTCAAAGGAAAAATTCTACAAAGTGATCGCTCGACTGGCAACACTGTTTCAAATGTACAAAAGCTACTAAACAAAAAAAAAATAAGTTGATTTTTTTTTACCAGCGCCGACAACGTACTCGGCCAGTAGTAGGGGTTAAATTTTTTTTTTTAAATATAATTAGCATGTAAAGATGTGATATTCACCTCCCCCCCATTACCACGTTATCGTTTGTATTTTACTTTTGCTTTACGGAAAATTAAAAAAAAAAAAAATTCGTAGTGTATAAAAAAAGATATGTGAATATTTAAGATTTATTGATAGTGTTATATATTGAAAGGTTATATAAATAGTTGTTTAGTCACTCTGGGTGAGGTGGACAGCGGTGAGGTTTGGACGTAGCCGGCTGTTGTTTGATGGCAACACCCGTCGGACAACTGAAGTTTGACATACAGATTAAAAATCAATTTTTAAATTGGTACAGCAACCGCAAAACAGTACCCGAATATTTGCAGAAACCTCCAAAAATGGTATATTAAATGTTAGCTCTACTTTAGGCATATAACAGGGTTAGAATTTTTTTTTTTTAAAGTATGTAAATTTGCACCTTTGTCTTAAAAAATAAAAATATATTTACGTTCTATGGTCACAAATTTGTTTTCCAATGTCAACAACGACAATGTACATCGTCCGTGTTTCGAATATCCGGTCTATTTTACAACGTATACCATCACCACCGGCCCACCTACCTGGTGGTATACTGCATGAACGGTGTGTCTCGAGCTTTCCCACTGTCCGCCCGGCCGCAAGGATTGTTTGCGGGAGGTTTTTTTTTTTAGCCTAGTTTAAAATAAGGCTGTCCATTTAACCTTTCCATAGCGGTTTAAAATTATCGAAAAAAAAAAAACACGTCTATGGTGTTGCGAAAAAAAAAAAATGTATATTGCAAATGCACGAAAGTGTCATATGGGTATTCTATATAACTTAGTCTTAAGTTTATAATAGGGTTAACTGTGCGAGTGACGTTCTGTTTATCCTTTTTTTTTTAATTCTCCCTCGTCGACACGCCCGGGGTTGCCAGCTGGTAAATTCGCCGTGAGCGCGGAGGGCCTTCGGTAGGGTTTTGCTGTTTCTAGATTTGTTCATTATCGTCCTAGTTTTAGATTGAAGCCGTAATTCGTTTAGGTTTAGATTAGTGATTAACGGGGCGACCTACAGACGCGTTGCGCGTTACGGTTCATTTTCCACCGTCTGTAGCTCGGCGTGTCCTGCGGAGTCGTTCATTTTTTTTCATTTCACTCTTTGAAAAAACGACCAAATTGTATTTGTCTTGTATCGTTTTGTTTTAGTGGCGAATTAACAATAGCTATATAAAGGCTCAATAATAAAAAGAAACGAAACGGACCACGTGGAAAAAAGTTATTAAAAAAAAAAAAAGTTTTTATCGAATGTCAAAATTCCCGCCTTTTTCAAATTGACAATAGTAAAATATTTTTTTTTTTTTAATTACGTACATATCTAGTTTCATTCAATGCAATCAATTTACGATTAATTTAGAGCGAATGAATTTGATAATTTTTTTTTAACTTTTCGCAAATTGATTAAAAAAAAAAAAATTAACTGTAAATTAAATTCACACCGATATTGTTTCCGGTTTCGACGTTACTATATTTTATCTGTGTCTGCGAGAATGGAATAAACAAACAAAACAGTGCCTTAATCATTGAACGAATATAAAAAGAAAAAAGAAAACTTGCTAGTAGAGGGGGGGGTCTTTTGACAGTTCCGTGAGGAGCGCGGTTTGTTTCAATGTACAACTGTTAAGTGTAATTTAGTTTTTTTTTTTTTTTATAATTCCTATAAAATTTTTATGACGTGCTTACAAATATAATAATCGTAATTAATCAATTTTTTTTTTTTTTTTTTTTTAAATTAGTCTGTGTTTTACGTAATTATGTTGTTCTAAATTATGATGATGTCGTCGAGTTAAATATTAGGTGAGGTTATGCAAAATGAATTGTACATAAATATTAAATAGTTTCGAATTTGATGTTGTGCACCATTTATTTACCACTGGCGGTGGCGGCGCGCAGGCGGAGCGCAGCCCGTGTTCCTGTCCGAAGGGCGCTGCGGATGACGAAGTCGCTCAGGTAACGATACACATCGCGCACCGGCGAGAACGATGTGATATATATATCATAAGACGTATCACTGTGTCCTGATCGAGGATTTAAAAAAAAAAAAAACGTAGTTCTCAGGCTAGGGCTTGTAGGTTATCGCTAGAATTTCTATTAGGACCGGATATTTGGATTGCATATATAATACGTGTGTCTATTGGCAGTGGTACTCAACCTTTTTATAATCGCAAAGTCCGCTACCCGTCTGCTGTTGCGACTGTCCATGGGCGTCGGTGATCACTTACTATCGAGTGAACTGTTCGCAAGTTTCCCGCGCTTATAAGAAAAAAAAGGCAAAGGTTTTCAGATTTTCGCGATTGACGTTAAAGCTAATTCGTAACGTATTTAATTTAAAATTCGAATCGCTGTGAAATGAAGATTTTTAAATAAAGAACACTAGATCGGCCAATAGCATGGCCATGACAGCGTTAACAAGATGGCCGCCGTAGACAGTTCTAGATGACTTGGAAAAAAGAATGTTTTATTATTAAGAGTGACAGGTTCCGGTGTCGGCCGGATGCTCGCCCTTCCGTCTGTACGTCGTCCACTCGATATCGCGTATTCGTTTAATGAAATATATAATTGTAATATTTTCTCTCTCTCTCTCACTCCTGGTCACAATGTTTTTAATATGTTCATAGACAAATTCCCAATATATATATAATCTATAATATTACAAATTCTGTTTGTTTCATTCTCTTGTCCCTATCACTGAGGATGTAGGAATCAGATTAAAAAAAAAATTGAAAAAAGGTTTGTCTATGAAACTTTTTTTTAATTAAGCGATCGGACGAGTGGCACGTTCACCTGATGGTGCCTATAACAGCGCTAGTTAGGATGATATACATTGTCTGACATTGCGCTCGTCGCTCGAGAGTAAGATATGAAGTCTTGTTGCTTTAGTAATTACGCTAACTACCGCGTCCTACAAACCGGATGACAGTTATGTTTATACACTGCTATTCGACTGCTGGAGTTGTGCATAGACGGTCTCCGGCAGCAGTGACACAAGCAGTAAAAGTCATGTTCAGCTCACTGCTTCGTGAGCAGCATCAAGTGAGGGTAGTCGTTTTTTTCTGCCATTACTTATGCAGTAAAATTTGTAAGAATTTAATTTTTTTTTAAATTTGTTATAGTGAGGTTAGGTACTTAGTAATACACTTTGACGTTTCGAGTGGCGGCGCTGTTGTCGCCGCTCCCATGACATCCTGAGATGCGGCTCTAAGCCACAGAACCATGTACTAGTTGGGGTAGAAGAAAAAAAAAAAGCTTCATTTAATAACGGCGTATCGCTTATAATTTTAATCCAGACTAGTCTAATCTAGGCACAATTCAAACCGGATAAATAACTGAAGGAGTTCGTATATTTACACCAGCTCCAGGTCTGTGTGCTGAGGACTGTCTCCACGTGCTTGAAGAGTTGCCATGTTCGATTCCGGAGCAACGTTCGGAGCGGTGTGTCCAAACATTTGATAACTACCCTCATACTGCCAGAGTATACTAAGCAAGTATTCCACTTCCACGGTGTCGTCATCAGCTCCAGCTCGGAGAGGCAGTGCTACCAAAAAGTTCTTCTGCCTGATTGATGGAGTTCTTCGTAGTCATGTCAAGTTGTGATGGTTTCCAAAGTAGTGTCTTCGTAGCCCTCACATCAACTTGGCTCCAAAGATGTTCTGATGCTGGATGAAGAGTAAGAGCTCTTGGCTACTGTGATGCCCTGGTTTCCAGATATGAGGATCCATAATCTCTTCCCACCACATACAAATAGAAGGTCAATATACGGAGCCCGTTCCACCAGGTCAGTTGAGACTGACGCACCAGGTCTCGGTGGCGTCCGTCTCGCAGGACTCCAGCACGTACTCCGTGTCGACCTCCGTCACCACCGTTTGCTCCATCTCGGCGCCGCACTCGATCTTCACCTCCACCGTCTCCTTCTCTATGAGCCCGACGAGCTCCATGTACTTCCGCTTCTGCTCCTCGGTCATGGTGGCCGGGTTGTGCAGCTTGAGGTGGTAGTTCAGGTGGGAGCTCTGCTTGAACCTCTTCTCGCAGATGCCGCACTGGAACGGGGACACGTTGGTGTGGGTGCGCATGTGCTGCTTCAGGTGGACCGATTGGCAGAAGGTCTTGTTGCATATCACGCAGCGGTAGGGCCTGATCTTGGTGTGGATGCGGAAGTGCTGGTCGAGGCCGGACTTCTGGGTGAAGGTCTTGGAGCAGACGGTGCAGGTGTACGGCCGGTAGCCGGTGTGCATGCGCGTGTGCTGCTGCAGCCCGCCCTGCTGCGTGAACCGCTTGCGGCAGATGCTGCACTCGAACGGCTTCAGCTTCACGTGGACGCGCGCGCTGTGCTCCGACAGCTCGCGGCCGCTCTGGAAGCCGGTGCGGCATATCTACACGGCGCGACCGCCGCCATCCGGACCGAAGGGCCGTTTGTTAAATAAATTACCATTTTTTTTTTCCCCCACGGTCTCCAGCGACGCCAGGTAAGAATATGAATTTCTAAACTGATATCCTCATCATCATCATCATCATGCACTGCTGGACATGGGCCTCCAACAAAGATGGTGGGTGCAACCTGTGCAGGTCACCATCAGGATCATCCGGCTCCGTCGTTAGTGAGGAGGGTATTACTAGAAATAAATTGGTGTTGTACTCACATCGCAGAAGTAGACTGACTGTGTCTCCGTGGTGGAGTTGAGTGGTTTCTCGCAGACCTGGCAGCGGAGGCCCTTCCGCCGCCTGGTGTGGTCGTCCCTGTAGTGGGTGGAGTACTCGCAGCACGAGAAGAATATCTGGTGGCAGGTGCCGTCCGTGACCAGGGTCGAGGGCTGCAGGCACTCGAACGGTCCCCTGGGTATAGAACGTCTGCTCATACATAATCTGGTGCGAACCGCCAGCGACTGGCCTGATGGTATACTGCAAGATGGCGTCAAGATCTCTGGGAGGTGATGCGGAACTCATGGGACTGGCTGAGATTTATCTATGACTGTAGCCAGTAGTAGTAACATACAATAACTTTGCCTAAGGCAATGAGAAAAAAAAAAAAAAAAAAAACAATAATTTTTCACTTTGTTGCCACTTCTAGTATTTTGTATATGCAAGCTATACATTATTACTTCATTTCATACTAGATATACTGTTTACACTGCGACATGTAAAGCACTTCTTTTTATCCGGTTCGAAGGATCACAACTTTGTGAAATTACAGCTGTAAACAGACTTAGCGTTTTAACTCGACGATAAGGAATATGCGGTGCAGTGTACCGACCTTAACCTTCAGCAGGTGTGTCACTTGAAACTGAGTGAACCACGCACTCGTGTCGAGGAGTCGATATGAACGATATGCTGGTGGTAGCCTACTTAGGTTTCGAACACTGCAATGTTTTTTTTTTTTTTTAATCTATGAAGCGTCGGCGAAACATTCACCTGATTGCTGCCCATAACATGGCACCACGTTGCACCCATCGCCTGAGATACACATGTTAAATACAGTGACCGAAGTAGTTACACTAACTACAGCGTCCTTCAAACCGGATCACAGTAATGTCCGCACAGCACCGCGTGCCGGCCGCAACAGGCGCTGCGGCGGTACCTAGACGGTCTGCGGCGACAGAGACACTACCGCCAGTGTATAGCTACAGCGTCCTTCAAACCGGATCACAGTAATGTCCGCACAGCACCGCGTGCCGGCTGCAACGGGCGCTGCGGCGGTACCTAGACGGTCTGCGGCGACAGAGACACTACCGCCAGTGTATAGCTACAGCGTCCTTCAAACCGGATCACAGTAATGTCCGCACAGCACCGCGTGCCGGCTGCAACGGGCGCTGCGGCGGTACCTAGACGGTCTGCGGCGACAGAGACACTACCGCCAGTGTATAGCTACAGCGTCCTTCAAACCGGATCACAGCAATGTCCGCACAGCACCGCGTGCCGGCCGCAACAGGCGCTGCGGCGGTACCTAGACGGTCTGCGGCGACAGAGACACTACCGCCAGTGTATAGCTACAGCGTCCTTCAAACCGGATCACAGTAATGTCCGCACAGCACCGCGTGCCGGCTGCAACGGGCGCTGCGGCGGTACCTAGACGGTCTGCGGCGACAGAGACACTACCGCCAGTGTATAGCTACAGCGTCCTTCAAACCGGATCACAGCAATGTCCGCACAGCACCGCGTGCCGGCCGCAACAGGCGCTGCGGCGGTACCTAGACGGTCTGCGGCGACAGAGACACTACCGCCAGTGTATAGCTACAGCGTCCTTCAAACCGGATCACAGTAATGTCCGCACAGCACCGCGTGCCGGCTGCAACGGGCGCTGCGGCGGTACCTAGACGGTCTGCGGCGACAGAGACACTACCGCCAGTGTATAGCTACAGCGTCCTTCAAACCGGATCACAGCAATGTCCGCACAGCACCGCGTGCCGGCTGCAACGGGCGCTGCGGCGGTACCTAGACGGTCTGCGGCGACAGAGACACTACCGCCAGTGTATAGCTACAGCGTCCTTCAAACCGGATCACAGTAATGTCCGCACGGTACTGTGTGCCGGCTGCAACAGGCGCTGCGGCGGTACCTAGACGGTCTGCGGCGACAGAGACACTACCACCAGTGTATAGCTACAGCGTCCTTCAAACCGGATCACAGCAATGTCCGCACAGCACCGCGTGCCGGCTGCAACAGGCGCTGCGGCGGTACCTAGACGGTCTGCGGCGACAGAGACACTACCACCAGTGTATAGCTACAGCGTCCTTCAAACCGGATCACAGTAATGTCCGCACAGCACTGTGTGCCGGCCGCAACAGGCGCTGCGGCGGTACCTAGACGGTCTGCGGCGACAGAGACACTACCGCCAGTGTATAGCTACAGCGTCCTTCAAACCGGATCACAGTAATGTCCGCACGGTACTGTGTGCCGGCTGCAACAGGCGCTGCGGCGGTACCTAGACGGTCTGCGGCGACAGAGACACTACCACCAGTGTATAGCTACAGCGTCCTTCAAACCGGATCACAGCAATGTCCGCACAGCACCGCCTGCCGGCTGCAACAGGCGCTGCGGCGGTACCTAGACGGTCTGCGGCGACAGAGACACTACCATCAGTGTATAGCTACAGCGTCCTTCAAACCGGATCACAGCAATGTCCGCACAGCACCGCGTGCCGGCTGCAACAGGCGCTGCGGCGGTACCCAGACGGTCTGCGGCGACAGAGACACTACCACCAGTGTATAGCTACAGCGTCCTTCAAACCGGATCACAGCAATGTCCGCACAGCACCGCGTGTCGGCTGCAACAGGCGCTGCGGCGGTACCCAGACGGTCTGCGGCGACAGAGACACTACCATCAGTGTATAGCTACAGCGCTCTTCAAACCGGATCACAGCAATGTCCGCACGGTACTGTGTGTCGGCTGCT